>JABUQX010094648.1:27500-46551 GCA_015478945.1 Trachelipus rathkii | reverse complement strand
AGAGAAGGAAGATTTTCATTTCCCCATAACCTGCCTGTTGACTAATCTCGGCGTCCCTTTTCCTAACGTACTGCTGGTTCATTTAGGATCTAACGCAATTTCCTCGCTTGTTCTGCTAATAAATCATCTGTTCCTTTTCTCTCTTTCGTATTTTTATGTTTTAAATAATTTATATCATGTTGTTTACAGGCCTTATCTAAACTGTTAACACCATTATATCCTTCTTTTAATCTTTTGTGTACTTTCGTACCTGGACCGCAATATGAATATTTTCCTGTATTCCTGAACGATCCGTTTTCAATATTTTCCGATGGAACATTATTAGGTAAATTTAAATGCATTTCTGGTAAAGGAAGTTTCTTCAACGCTGAATTTAACAATCCTGAACCAGTTTTTGTCTTTAAAAATAATTTCAATTCATTAATATATTTTTGATTTTCAAGGGTTAAGTTTATTGAATTTTTCTCAATGAAATTTTCTTTATGAACTTTTCGAGTTGTATTGTAAATATACATTTATTTAAGAGGAAAAAACTTTTTAGGTACATATATAGAGTCAAAATTAGCTTGATATCTTCCTTCTCCTGGTGGTAATTTTTTATTTATAACGATGTAACCAAATGGTTCTTTCCAAACAGTTTCGCAATAATTACGAAATTCTTCCCACGTCATATCTTTTGAAATGAAATCATTAAAAATATTGACTAAATCTTTTATAGGCAATGAGAACAATATAAACACATTAGCATTGGATCGTATTGTTTGACGAGGAAGTTTAAAATAGTTTTGACTAATATAAATAGAGCTTGTATTATTATGTCTTCCTCTCGTATAATAATCTTCAGCTTTACTTTGATTTGAATCATTCATTATATCATCAAATACAAATAAATTTTTCTTCTTGTTGTTAACATCCTTCGGGTCTAGAATTTCGGAAGAATCTTCATAATATTCTACCTTATATTTTGATTTTTTATTCTTTTTAGGTAGATTTCTAATAAATGAATCAATATCACCCTCTCCTTTCTCCAATAATTCAAGAACTTCGCTTTTATTATATCCTTTATCAAATCCTGATTTTATTAATTTATATTCTGGCTGGTGTAAAGACTTTCCAAAAACAAATAAATTATTATAATCTAACCACTTATCCATAAGTAACATTCTTAGTAGTAAATTCGTTTTACCGCATCCAGACTCTCCAATAATTATAGCTCTACAGTTAGGAGATGGTAATAAGAAATGATGTTCTTGATTATTTTTGCTCTTCTCATCTTTCCACTGGATAGAAATGTTTTCCATGATTTATTATAGAGAAAAAATAATAACAAACTATATATATTATTTTTTTTGATTTAGCGTGGCGCCTCAAGGCGCCACGCTAAACTTATATTCTTTAAATTATTTTTATAAACAATACATTTTTTTTAATGTACTCGTGCCCGTCCTTAAGGACGGGCACACTCATATCGTTTAAAAAACTTATATATATTTTTTAAATTATTTTTATAAACAATACTTTTTTTTGAATGTACTCGTGCCCGTCCTTAAGGACGGGGTCGCATACTGATATCGTCCATAAAAAACTTTATATATATTTTTTAAATTATTTTTATAAACAATACTTTTTTTTGAATGTACTCGTGCCCGTCCTTAAGGACGGGGTCGCATACTCATATCGTTTAAAAAACTTATATATATTTTTTAAATTATTTTTATAAACAATACTTTTTTTTTAATGTACTCGTGCCCGTCCTTAAGGACGGGCACACTCATATCGTTTAAAAAACTTATATATTTTTTAAATTATTTTTATAAATAATACATTTTTTTTTTTTTAATGTACTCGCGCCCTGCCTTAAGGCAGGGCGCACACTCATATCGTTTAAAAAACTTATATATTTTTAAAATTATTTTTATAAACAATACATTTTATATATATATATATATATATATATATATATATATATATATATATATATATATATATATATATATATATATATATATATATATATTATATATATTTATATAAAAAAATATTATATTTGTATATATATATATATATATGTATATAATATATATATATAAATATAATAATTATATTAGTATATATATATAATAATATATATAACTAATAATAAATTATAAAAAAATTATAATTTTTTATTATAGATTTTTTTTTTATAAATTATGGCGATAAAAATCTCTCTCTGACATATGGTAAAGTTTGTCATATGTCAGAATCGTTTCGACTCTCTCTGGTACATGGTAAACTTTACCGTGTGTCAGAATTGTTTCGACTCTCTCTGACATATGGTAAAGTTTGTCATATGTCAGAATCGTTTCGATAAAAAAGATGGTATAAATTCTTCATGATATTTTGCATTTAAATTTATGATTTTTTTTTTTATAATTTATAAAAAAAAATTATAAATTATGGCGATAAAAATCTCTCTCTGACATATGGTAAAGTTTGTCATATGTCAGAATTGTTTCGACTCTCTCTGGTACATGGTAAACTTTACCGTGTGTCAGAATTGTTTCGACTCTCTCTGACATATGGTAAAGTTTGTCATATGTCAGAATCGTTTCGATAAAAAAGATGGTATAAATTCTTCATGATATTTTGCATTTAAATTTTTAAAAAATTTCTTTTTCACAAATATAATATAAAAAAAAGCGTTTTTAAAAATTATATTTTTACAATTTGTATTTTTTTTTTTTTTAATTTCTTTTTCACAATATAATATAAAAAGAAATTCCTGCATCGCCTTAAGGCGATGCAGGAATCACCTCTTGAAAGAATCGTTTTTAAAATTATATTTTACAGTTTGTATTTTTTTTTTTTTTTTAATTTCTTTTTTACAATATAATAAAAAGAAATTCCTGCCCTGCCTTAAGGCAGGGCAGGAATCACCTCTTGAAAGAAGCGTTTTTAAAATTATATTTACAGTTTGTATTTTTTTTTTTTAAATATTTCTTTTTCACAATATAATATAAAAAGAAATCCGGCCCCTCCTTAAGGCGGGGCCGGAATCACCTCTTGAAAGAATCGTTTTTAAAATTATATTTTACAGTTTATATATTTTTTTTTTTAAAAAATTTCTTTTCACAAATATAATATAAAAAGAAATCATACCCATGCCTTAAGGCATGGGTATGATTCACCTCTTGAAAGAAGCGTTTTTAAAAATTATATTTTACAGTTTGTATTTTTTTTTTTAATCAAATATAACTTTCATTTAACGTACTTTTAGTGCTGGTCCTTTAGGACCAGCGCTAAGCTTATTTTTTTTTATATATATAAATATATATATATAAATATAATATATATATATATATATATAATATATATATATATATATATATATATTATATATATATACCCCGGTCCTTAAGGACCCGGTGTATATATATAGTTATTAAAAAAAATTTAATTTATTTTTTTCTTAAACCTAACTTAAAACTACTTACAACTAAAATGTTGGCGCCAACTAACTTATTATATAATGTCCTAAAGCTAATGTGTTTATATTATTTTCTAATATATATCGCTTATCATCATTCCTCGATAAGGCTATTTTATTTACTTGTGTGGTATACAAATCATGTTTTTTACTTCGTATTAAATTTAGTTTCCTATATAGAGTTTCTTCCATAAATAATACTTTTTTATAGTCATCAATGTTAATCGTTTGATTGATAACGCTTTTCTTTACTCCCTTAGCTTTTTTAATTTCTTTATTTTCTAATGTTTTATAAGCATATAATTTTGCTCTTAGTCCTACAAATTCTGTTATCAGTTTTCCAGCTGTTTCATCTTTCATTTTACCCAATACCTTTTTATTTTTTTCTGAATATAATTTATGCTCTTTTGGATAATCAGATGTATCAAACAGTTTTATATTCCTTTTCATATCTTTATATATATCATTCGTTTCTACATAATAGCATAATGAATCTGTATCCGTAAACAATAATTTTGCTTTTTTATTATATTTATTTTTTATATGATTATAATGAAAGTCATACATTAAAGTTTTACTTAACTCTAAAATAGACATTCCTACATATATAGGTTTATCAAATCTTAGTTTAGTTTTTTTCATATGACAAGCTATTAAATTTTCTGAGAATATTTTAAACGATTCAAAATTTGGTTTATTTACTATTTTGAGCTTGCTCTTCATTTTTAACAAATCGTACATCAACGCTATTTCTTATGTTTTCCATAGTTTTACCAAACACCGAGTTGTTCATTAATTTATAGAAATCTTTTTCAAATTCATTCTTCGCTTCCTTTCTCTTTCTCGTGTTAAGATCAATGTATGATTTCATCCAATTGCTCTGATCAAATTCCAATATTCTATGTATTTTAATTAGTTTCAATCCTAATTTCAAACTGTTTTAAATTTCTATAGTGTATTGATATATTTTCTTTATTAATTCAAGTTTGAACTATTTTGAAACTTTATCCTAATTTTATATTTCTGCTGCTGCTAAGGGGTAATCGTTATGTAAATTGTGTAGTTCTTTAGGATATTCCAAATCAACTTCTAAAATATATCCTTTTTTTGATTCATCTCTGATGTCCAAAACATCAAAATCGTTAATGTTTTTCATCCATTTAAAATTTCCCGTAGGCAAATACTGAGACATTGCCCAACCATACAAATTATTAGCATCTAAATAAGTGATATAACTATGCGGTTTATTTTTATCATAACTTTCTTGAATATATGGATTATTAGCTTTTGCATATCTATGTGTTATAGTACTGATTCCTCCTCTAATCCCCTTTTCTATCATTAACAACATATCCGGATCTTTTAATAAATCTAATTTTACTTTCGTTTCTTTTAATAATGCATCCCAAGATAACCCTGGAGATGTAAAATAACGTGCTGGATCTAATTTATAAGTATCTAAACAAGTTGTTCTAAAATTTTCAAACACATCCGCTAATAACAATGTATCAGATTGTAAGTATAATATATATGAATAAATTTAGATTTTTACAATTAAATTTTGTCCAGATAGTCTGCGCATGTTTGTAGTCCTCGTTTGTTATATCTTCATTAATTCAAATATTAATAAATTTCTCTTTTTTAGGCAATTTTTCATGATTAAATTTTGGCTATCTCAATCCATCGCATCAATATGGATAAAATTCCCCTTTAGCGTTTTTAGTAGCTGAAACTGTTGCAATACTTGATAATATTTGTATAACTTCTTTTAAAATTTTCATTTCTAAATTTGGATGGCCAGTTTAGCTCGGGAGATGCATAAATCTAAACTATCGAGGAATCTCTCAACTCCATGCTTGTGAGATTGTTCCCTTCATCAACTTTCTATAAACTACTGAAATTATATAAGTTTCATCCCGTTTGAGGAATTGGCCTTTTATTCACCATCGTACGTTCCGGCAAATTCTTAACGAAGATAAATGAGCAATCGTAATTTGGGATAAGTTATGCATTATTAATTGGAATAAAATTAGGATTTCTAATTTGTAAATTACAACTTCTGTGAGCAGGTCCTCTATATTCTCCTGTTAAGTGATTATGATCTCTTACTTTTAAATCGTTTTCTGTATATTCTCTTTTACATACATAACAACGGTTTGCATTTTCATGATTTAATTTTTCTTCTGGAGTTAAATTCATTGGTTTGTTTATTCTCAATAATTCATAAATTCTTTTTGATTCTGAAATTAAATATTCTACAAACGTTTTAGGCGCTTCATTGCCTTCATATATTTCGAGCTTTGAATATTCATCTACATCACATTTCGTATAACAGCACCAACTGTTTGGCTGATGTTTCTGTAGGTTAATGGTATAAGATTCTTTAGGATCTGGCTGACTCGTATGTATCTTTTGTAAGGTGCTTTCAAAATCTGCATATATAACAAATGGATGTCTGAATTGTTTATAATACAGTTTAAATTGAACTTGACCTTCTGATAATTCCATTCTCACCGGTTTATGAATACTACATTCTGGTAAATGATTATCTAATAATTCTTTTTTATAAAAACTATGTAAACAGAATCGACATGGATAAGTTTTCTCTTTATGCTTTTTATCTATGAATGGACTCAAATGTTTCATCAGTATATAATGCGTATTTTTATCATTTGATATTAAAAGTAAATCAACATGTTTAGTTTTCTCAACTTTTGTAATTCTTAACGGATATAATATTTCTTTCTCATCTAGTCCAAATACGTTAACTGACACATCGTTCTGATTTTCAAATTTATTAATCTGATTTAGTTTAACTGGGAATTCTATTCCTTTCCAATTATATTTTTCTGATTCCAGCTTTACTCTATTAGATATTCTATTATTATTATGACCTTCATCTAAACAATCAGATCTGGCTATACACCATTTAAAACATTCATTGTCCTTTTTGTTTTGAATATTTATTAATCCGAATTTTGGGTTCTTATATTTTGATGGAGTTTCAATATATGAAGAAGCTCTTAATGGTTTATATTTTGCTATCTTTATTTCAAAATCTAAAAGTTTATTTATTATCCATCCTGACCCTTCTCTTGTAAATTTACATATTTTTTCTTCAATTTTATTGATCATAAAAGGAATAGTTTTTTTTATTTGAGAATTATTTGTTATACTTGTCATAGAACCACTATTAAACCAATTTTGAATCGTTTGTTTTCTTCCATCAGGTAAATATTTATAAAATTCAATAAAAATAGAGAGACTCAGTTTTAAATTTTCCCAATTTTGTTCTTCAATTTTTTTTCTGAATTATACTTATCATATTATTAATATACATCCTCGGATCAATGATTTTTATATTGGTATAACAATATGCTTTAAAATTACCTTGAATTCCTTCTCGACAATTTTTATAATCACATTGCATCGAATTTCTTTGATGAATCTTACTTTTCTCGTGTATTTTAAGGTTTAGAACGCTTTTATTACACATTGAGCATAATTTCTTTTTATCATCAAAATAATTCAAATTAAGCAATGATTGATTTGTATTTTTCATATGTTTATTACTTCTTACATGAATTTTAAAATTTTATTCTTAGTATTAAAGATCTCACAAGTTGTCATTTTATTAGAAATTTTTTTATTATAAATCAATTTTGGATTTTGCTCATTCTCACAATATTTCCATTTTTATTATAGATTTTTTATTATAAGTCAATTTGGATTTTGCTCAATTCTTAAATATATTTCCATTTTTATTATAGATTTTTTTTTATTATAAGTCAATTTTGGATTTTCGTTATTCTTGAATTTCATAATTTTTTCGAGCTTTGATTTTAAAATAGGGACTAATTTTTCTTCTAATTTTTTTATTCTTCTTGAAAAACGCTCTTTATCTAAAATTATAGAAGTTAGCCCATCATTTGTTCTATCATAATTATCTATCTCGAAAATATAATTATTTTGTGAAAAGGTGACTTTCTTTTTATATTTGCTCATTTTTTATTTCCTTATTTATTATAGAAGAAATAAAAAAATATTATATTTCCCTAAAACTCATCGAGTTCTTCAATTTTGCTCTCCTTAAAATTTTCTCTTATCTCTGTATTTTTAAAATTATTTTTGATAACTTTTTTTCTACTAAAAATACCTTAAAAATAATAACAGATTCGGATTCCTCGTACTTGGAAACCTATAAATCCATACCTTATTTATCTTTATATGTTAAGTAGAACCAGATATTTAACATTTAACAATTGAAAATGTATTTTTCGAATCCGTAGATTTTTTTCCTGGAATTCTGGAAAAAATCCTGGAATGAAAAAAACGTTTTTTTTTAACAAATTTAGAAATTTTTTTCACTTTTCATATGTAGAATATATAAATTCGAAAAGTTGTCAGAGCAGATTTTTTAAAACTAACTTATATTGAGATTTGAATCATTGTTTAATTATTTTTGCTATGTTTATAAAATCATTATTATTATTCATTAGTTTTGGGTGAGTCGCCTTAACACGACCCGCTCCCTTAACGCTAATAAGAAGAAAAAAAATTATATATACATATTTTTTTCATATTTTTTTCTTAAGTTAATTGCTTAATTTTATTATTATTTATTTTATTATTATTATTATTATTATTATTATTATTATTATTATTCCAACGATCTTATGTTGTGTGTCTTTGCTGTTTAGTCCAATTTAAGTGGACTGTTTATCTTCTTGTCATTCTTTGCTTGTTTAGTCCAATTTGGTGGACTGGTTTAATCTTCTTGTCATTCTTTGCTGTTTAGTCCAATTTGAGTAGACTGTTTTTCTTCTTCTTGTCATTCTTTGCTGTTTAGTCCACTTTTAGTGGACTGTTTTTCTTCTTGTCATTCTTTGCTCTTAATTAAATTTCTCATTATTTAAAAAACTTGATCCTGTCTGGGATTGAACCAGAAACTTTATTCTCTAATCCAACGCTCTATCCACTCGGCTATAGAGGCACTACGAAGTAAGTGCTTGGATCTTCTACTGTTTTTAAAATATTCTATTTTTAAATTTTTTTAAAATAGTTCCTTTAATATTCATTTTAGGAGTAAAACTGATAGAAGCAACTGTAATTATTTTGCAATTTTCTATAAAATTGTTTCTATAAAAATTTCTACAGGGTGGCTATTTATTAATGTATATCCTCATAACTTTTCAAATATTATTTTTATGAAAAATTTACATAAGAGTAAAATTAAAGATCTTTTGACTCTCTATAAAACTTTCCTTATAAAATTTTATGTAAGTAGTAGACAAAACGCTCAGAGACCAAAGCGACGTAACCCCTTCGAGCGAAATGAGGAGGTAGGCCTCGTAACAAAGTTAAAAAGGTATATATCACATCTTCGTTGACCAAAACATCTTTCCAACTTCACTCCCGTAAACAAACCTTTACAAGTAGTATACAAAACGGGGAGCGAAGCGTCTTCCGGGACATCTCCGAGTGAAACGAGGAGGTGGGCTGGTAGCCCCGTTTTGTATACTACTTATATATATATATATATATATATTAAATTATTAAAAATATATTTTAATATATATATATTATTATATATATAATATATATATATATATATATATTGATATAGTTTATACAATATATATATTATATATAGATATATTATATATATATATATATATATATATAATATGTGTGTGTGTGTGTGGTGTGGTGTGTCAATATATATCTTTGCTGAAGGCCATAATTTCGCAATTATGAGATCCACAAGTTTATTTATAATTTTGGAAAAACTATTATTAATGATTTCGCTATTATTTATTTAAAGTTAGATTATTTCATAATTCGCTCAATTTTATTATTTATATAAAAGTAGATTTATTTTAGACAAATTGTGATAGATAAAATTATTAGCATGTAATATGTTAGGTTTGTAATTAATTTTAGACTTATCTAGTTAAGAAAAGATATTATGATTTTGGTAAATTACTAATATGCTAGATACTGCCAAATAGTATTTAAAGGCAGAGATATTATTATAATGCTTTTTGCTTTTTGTACTATCGATCTTAAAACTTGTGATTGGGATATCTTTAAATATTATTTACGAGTAAAACTCCAGCTTTTATCTTGATTAATTTGCAAACCTGCACAGCTTCCAGAACCATTAGATAATTCTCATTGAAGCTTGGACCTAATATTCAGCAAGTTATAAAGGATTTGATAAAGTTTAACCCCTAGACAACAGAAAATATTTATTGGAACTGAACCCACGTGTCCTCATCGATAAAATATCACGACACGTTTTTGGGTGGCCTGGTCCGAGAAGGAAAATAGCTTGACATTATTTCTTCATTACAGTTGCTGAATTTAGATACTCACCTCTCTTTCATTCTTCACTGTCCTCCTTCTCTATTTTGTCAACATTAATAATGGACTACCAATCCTGGTGCCAGATGGCTAAAGAATTAGGCCTAAAAGGCAGAGAGTCTCTCGAATTCATCAAAGAAAGAGAGAAGGCCTACAAAGAAGAGAGGATTGCTGAATTAGAAAGAGCTGAAAGGAATGCTCAACTCAAGAAAGAGGATGCTCAACTCAAGAAAGAGGAAGCTGAAAGGAATGCTCAACTCAAGAAAGAGGGAAGCTGAAAGGAATGCTTCAACTCAAGAAGAGGAGCTGAAAGGAAATGCTCAACTCAAGAAAGAGGAAGCTGAAGAAATGCTCAACTCAAGAAAGAAGAAGACGATAGGAAAGCTGTATTATTAAATAAACAAATTGAAGAAGCCGAAACGCAACGCGGAACTTCGAAATTAGAACGATACGACTAGTACAATGCAGTCTCAATTGGTCCGTTCCATTTAAGCAATGTAATCCTCTCGACGCAATGTTAAGGTACTGAATATGGCCCCGTTTGTCGAATCAAGGACGAAATGGACGCTTACATTCAACGTTTGAGAAACTATGCAACATCTTCAAAAATGTGATCGCAGTTTAATGGCCTCTCTATTTAAGTGCGCTTCTAACTGGACGTGCTTTGTCGGTTTATAGCAAGTTGCCTCCCAACTTAGCTAATGATTTTTCCAGCTTAAAGGAAGCCCTCCTTATTCAATTTAATATGACCGAAGATGGTTATAGGGCTAAGTTTAAGGAAGCCAAGCCCAAAACAGATGAGGGCCCATTACAATTACTGAATCGGATTAAATCATATCTGTCAAGGTGGTGTGAACTCTCAAGTTTCAACCAAGATTTTCAAGGTTTAACCGATCTTATGGTGGTTGATCAATTTCTCACCTGTTGCCCAAAGGACTTAGCTGTTCATCTTAGAGAGACAGGACTCTCTAGTTTAAACGACATCGCTTCTCGCGCAGATAGATTTCTTCAAGCAAGGGGTAAGAACCTTTGTTCCAAAAGGGAAGACTTGAACCCTTATGTGACATCTGACAGTAACGAGGAAATACAAAGTCATAATACTCAACCCCAACACACCAAAGTTTGTGGAATATGCCACAAAGGCGGCCACGATTCTCAGCGGCTTGGTTATTTCTGCCAAATTGAAACAACAGATTTCCACGTAATCGGCACTATTATGATAATAAGTTTAACCGCGATAACAAGACAGCGGAGAGAAGATGGCACGCCCCAAGGAAAGAAATACACAATGCTGCCGTTACAATTGATAATTCTATTAACAAAGGGGATTTTGCAGCGGCATGTCAAATTGTGGAAGACGATGAGTGTGTGTGTTGACGTGAGTAAAATGTTAAAGGACGGCATGTTGCACGTCAATGGAAAATCAATCCCCGTTATATCCATGTCATGTCAGGATGATTCAAACGTTAGACATTCCCTCATGCCTGTTACGAATGGTTCTATAAATGGCATTGACGTATCAGTACTTCGTGATACAAGGTGTAGTGGCGTAATTGCGAAAAAGAAGTTTGTGAAAAAACCATCAAATTCACCGGCAAGATCAGAAAGATTGGCTTCTAATTGGATAACACCTTAGGACCGCCCGGCTGAAGAAAGAAATTTTGGATCCAGAAGTCCGTTTCTAATACGGGTACGTAGAAGCTTTATGTTGAACGATGCGTTGTATGATTTAACATTGGGAAATATCCCAGACGCGCTAGGTCCGGAGTCTGCCGGAGACAATAGGGTTCGGAAATAATGATAAAATTGATACCGACAGGGACACATTCGTTGTCGATAATTACTATGAAGCTGAAATGCTATGAAATATAAAGATAAAATTGATACCGACAAGGACACATCCGTTGTCGAAATTACTTAGGAAGGCTGAAAATGTATTGAAAAATAATAATGATAAAATTGATGTCGGCAAGGACCACATCCGTTGCCGACACTCATAAAACTGAAACTGCGTACAAAAGATAGTAAAAACAGTGAAAATTTTGAAATGGAAATCTCGCCCATTCCAAATCAAGAAACCTCCTAATTCAGGCTGTTTTTGAGCAGTGCTAATGAGGGCGATAAAGTCTGAGGTGACGGCGGAGAGGCCTGAGAATAGTAATTGTAGAATCGATGCGGCATATCATTCGTTGAGATTAAGGTCAGACAAAGACCGGTGCTTAGATGTCGGGAAAAATAAACCAATCAAGCCCCAAGAGACAGATCCCACTTTGGGAAGAATCAGCGATATGTTTGAGAAAGCCGACAAGAGATCTAAAAATGAAAATGAAATTGATGAAATCGATGCAGCAATCAAAGTTGCATCTGATAATGAACAGGCTGAACTTCAGGAATTTCTTATTTATTTTATCCTTGGTTTGATTTTATGCATGATGGATTCTAAACAAAAGAAACCTCAAGTTCAGGTTAAGGAGGTGAAGAGTTGTTCGTCGCTTATTGCTGTAACCTGTTCCCCAGAAAATTCTGATGGGAAATTTGAGAAGATTAATTTTGAAACAGCTCATTTGCGTCGAGAGAAAAACAAATTCAAATTTGAGAACTCTCAGAAAAAGGAGAAGTTCAATAAGCTTAAACCTCAAAGGTCGAAATGTGAAAATCACTTTGTCTGAATGTTGGATTGGATGCCCTCTCAATAATGCTGCCGTCCTAAGTGATGCGGATGAGGATAATCCAACCGTCGCTCTTAAAAATCAACGGGCTGGGGTGTTTAGCCAGCCAATGTCCAGACCAATGCGCCTTTGTCGTTTGGAGAAGAAGGATTTTGGAACTGGAAAACTTCAAACCTTCGCAGGAACGAAAGAGTCTGCCATCTTGATGACTTCCACTGCAATGTCGAAAAGTCGAGATGAAGAACGAAACGGATCAGACAGAGGAACGATCCCGAAGACCGAAGAAATGGGAAACTCTTCAGCGTGGATGAAAGCGATGGCACAGTACAAATACCGAAGGAAAGACTTATACTCTTTCCAGGCAAAGATATCCATGACGTTTCTTTGCCAAGACGAAAGATGACACTCACTTTGTCTTCATAGGAGGGGAACGTGTGTCAGATATATCTTGCTGAAGGCCATAAATTTCGCATTATGGATCCCACAAGTTTATTTATAATTTTGGAAAAACTATTATTAATGATTTATTTTGCTATTATTTATTTAAAGTTAGATATTTTCCAATGAATTCGCCTCAATTTTATTATTATAAAAAGTAGATTTAATTTTAGACAATTGTGATAGACAAAAATTGTTAGCAATGATAATATGTTAGGTTTTGTAAATAATTTTAGACTATCTAGTTAAAGGACAGATGTTATGATTTTGGTAAATTACTAATATGTTAGATACTGCCAAATAGTATTTAAAGGCAGATATATTATTATAATGGCTTTTTGCTTTTTGTACTATCGATCTTAAAACTTGTGATTGGGATATCTTTAAATATTATTTACGAGTAAAACTCCAGCTTTTATCTTGATTAATTTGCAAACCTGCACAGCTTCCAGAACCATTAGATAATTCTCATTGAAGCTTAGACCTAATATTCAGCAAGTTATAAAGGATTTGATAAAGTTTAACCCCTAGACAACAGAAAATATTTATTGGAACTGAACCCGCGTGTCCTCATCCATAAAAATATCACGACAAATATATTATATTATATATATATATATATATAATATATATAATTATATATAATATATATATATATATATATATATATATATATATATATATAGTATATATATATAATGTAATGTAGTAAAATGTTATAAATAGATCTATATAATATATATATATTAAAGTATATTATTTAGATACAGTAATATATATATATATATATATTATATTATATTAATTATATATATTATAGTATATAATATATATATATATATATATATATATATAGTATATATATATATATATATATAATATATATATATACTATATATAATATATATATATATATAATATATATATATATATATATATATATTATATATATATATATTATATATATATATATATATAATATATATATATATATATATATATATATATATATATTATATATATATGTTCTTCAGTAATTTATCAATATAAGTGTGGTGACTGTGATGCCACCTACAAAGGTAAGACTATTAGAAACCTTTCCAGTCGTATTGCAGAACATAGAGGTATATCATTTAGAACCCTAGATCATCTTCATCATCCTCCCTTTTCAGCTATAAATGCTCATTCTCTCCGTGAAAACCATCATATATAGGATACCAATTTTGGAATATTAGCCCAAGCTGAGGAACCTGATCTTCTTTTGTTGGAATCCTTATATATTTGGCATCTTAAACCAAAATTAAATGAAAATTTAAATATTAATAGCTTAATACTACTGAAGTGAAATTTTGTCTTATTCGTGAACTTTTTTCAAGTCTATACTTTAATCATTCTTTATCAATAAATTTAATATTATTTATTTTTATTTTAATTTTATACTAATAACCGTTATGATCTTTCAGTTTTATTGGATTGAAAATGGGAAGGTGCCTGTCTTAACACACACACTAGTAGATATTGAAATATTTGATTTTCAATGTTTTAAAATATTTTTTTTGGTATTCTTGCTATTTATCTAATATATATATATATATATATACATATATAATATATATAATATATATATATTAATATATATATATGATATATATATTATATATATATACTATATATATATATATATATATATTATATATATATATATATTATTATATAGAGAGAGAGAGGAGAGACGGAAGAGGAGAGGTCGTAGTATTGAGTCACCATGATATATATATAACACTATATATTATATATATATATATATATATATATTATAATATATATTATATATATAATATAATATATATATATAATATATATATATATATATACTATATATATATATATTATAATATATATATATATGGTCAGCCTCCAGAAAGCAACATGCAAGTAACAAAACTATAACAGTTACAGGAAAATAAATAAAAAAAATTTTTTTTTTTTTTTTTAAAATTTTAAAAAAAAAAGGAAAAAAATTTATCCAGAAATTAAAAAATAAAAAGAATAAAAATAACGCTTTTGAAAAATTGAAAAATTTAAAAATGTTGGAAAACTGTATGATTATTACCGTTTTCTTGAGGATACCGAGGAAGCTCGAGTAAGTCCGGCGAGTGAGCACCCGCAAGCGGTGCGCAAATGTTTTTTGAATTTTTTTCTGTTTTTTTTTAAGATACCCCACGGGTAAACAAGAACGATGGAAAGAGGTGGGGTTTCTCGGCCTACCGGGGGACGACGCGGGGGACTTCGTCCCCTCTGTCCTCTGTCCGGCTCGAACCCCCTAAAAGGATATAAAAAGAAAAAATAACATTTTTCTCCAAAGGCGTAAAAATTAAAATACTATTTGGGTAACTCTTGCTCTTCGTGAAGTAATGCATGGGATTCAAGGTTCATGCAACACTGGTACCCTTGCCAGATCAAAGATATACTAGTAATTTTAAGGTGTTATTAATAAATATTAGAATAAAATATTTTTTTTTAAGTTTCCTCGATGAAATTGCTTGCTTAAAATCAAAAATGGGTTATTTTTTTTCCTGTAGCTTGTTATAATTTTTAGTTACATGCATGATGCTTCTAGAGGCTGGCAATATATATATATATATATATATATATTATATATATATATATATATATATATATATATATATATATATATAATATTATTATATATATATATATATCATATATATATATATATATATATGGATCATATATTATAATTCTAAACACTTTGCCTTATATCTATATGATAAATTTTTCCCTTTTAATTTTAATTTCATTTGAAAAAGCTAATCTGAAGTTGAACTGTGGTAAGGATAAAGATTTACATGCCTCATATTTTTTTTTTTTTTTTTTTTTTTACAGACATCACCACCGCTCACGGCAGAACCTATTCAAGGAGGGGGTGTTAAAATCACAAAACTATCAACTAACGCAAATCACGCAGATGAGCACAGACGCGGGCTTTAAATTGATAGAGATTAAATTGTCTTGCATACAAAGATTATGAGAAAAGAATTCACAGAACAGAGGTGGCTGGAATAGAAGGAGGCACCACAGCGAACCTAGTCTGGGTTGCTTAATATCAAACACAAACTCATGTGCGATACAGAACCCCTTGTGCTACGAGGGCGTCTTAAGGGTGGTGGCAGCGAGTGAAAAGCTCCCTCGAGCACTTGCCGCTACGGTACCTATAGAAAAGAGATAAACCACCAACACATCGCGCCGTCAAAGATAGAGGGTCAAGTGAACTAGAAAGAACGGACATTTTATAAGTCTTTTTGCCTTTGACGTCGACCTATCCAGAAGCCGGGTGAAACCAGAGCCCCGCAGATATGAGAGCAGTACTCCATACAAGGGCGGATGAGGCCTTGTATAACTGGAGTAACGAGGAGAGAAAAAAAGTCTCGCAGTCTAAAACAGAACTCCCAGTTTTTCTTTGAGGCCGCCTTAGCAACGGGTTGTGATGTGAGGTTCCCAAGACATTTTTTTGTTTATGTTAGGCCAAGGATGTTTACTATGTCACACATGAGAGACGAGAGACGCGTCGAAAAGAGTAGAAAGTTGAAGGTGTCTTTAGAGAGGGAGATTTGAAGAAGTTGAGTTTTTAAAGAATTGAATTTCACAAGGTTGAGACGAAACCCCACCCGGAAATTCTAATCCAGATCAGCGAGAATAGAGAATCGAAAGATTAAGACGAGGGCAATTCTAGAGTAAAAGAGGGAGCAGAATTGAAATGAGTTGAAGAAATAAGGGTCGAGTCATCGCATATGAAAGTGGAATAGAGTTAATGTGCAGGTGAGAAGATCATTAATGAAAAGTAGGAATAACGTAGGAGATAAGACGAACCCCTGGGAACACCACTAATTGAACAGAAAAGGAAGAAGACGTCGCCCCATCAACACAGCCGATATTGAGCGAATTTGAAAGAAAACTAGACATAGTAAGCAAAGAGAAGGAGGAAACCCAAAGGAGGGGAGCTTGGGAGAGGAGTGACGCGTGCCATACCCGGTCAAATGCTTTGGAAATGTCAAGCGCCACGCATCCGCAAGTCTCCGTAGTTCCTAAGAGCGGAAAACATAAATCGGTTAAATAGGAAAGTATAACACCAGTAGACGCTCGCACGCCGAAAGCGTACTGGCGATCGAAAGAAGAGAATGAGATTCCAGATGGTCTAAAGAAGTGAGAGTTGAGAAGGGTTTCAAAGATCTTTAGATAGAATACAGGTGAAGAGCTATAGGGGCGATAGTTAGAAGGATCAGAGCGCTTCCTTTTTTCGGAAATAGGTTGGACATGTGCGTGCCTTCAAACACTGAGGGAAAGTGTTAGTATTGAGACAGAGAGAATATAGTTGAACGAGGGGAGGGGCCAGCTCGGAATCACACTCTCAAAACTCGGGGGAGGAATGCCATCCGGGCCCCCCGCCTTCCCTAATCGTTCATAGATCTCACGGAGCCGGCATGCACCCGAATCAAATGTAATCACAAGGCAAAGACATAGGACACCTGAGAGGAAGAGGAATGGAGGAGGAGGAAATGCCAGAATCGTCCAGGGTTGAGTTAGAGGAAAATAGGAGGGCGAAGAGATTGGCCTTTTTCAGTTGGAGATTTAGCAACAGAGCCATCAGATCGAATAAGAGGAGGAAAGGTGGATTTAGAAGTTGTTTAGAGATGTTTTTGGCAAGAGGTCAGAAAGATTTAGTCAGTAGGAGAACAAGGGAGGTTAGCGCACTTTTCGTTTATGAAAGGCCCGCTTTTTGCTCGTCGATGAGTAACCCTGCAACGATTTCTAGCTGAAGGAGAATTAGCTAGATGATAGGAGAACGAGAATTTTTCAGCCCACGATAAGCGCTGTCTCTGGCCTGAAATGGCCAAAGAACAGGCACGATCGAACCATGGATTATGAGGAAGAGACAAGATTTAGTCGAAGAGGAAATGAACCTGCTCATCCCGTCAACGGTTACGCTCCCACCTTAGTGGCCGAAGCCGAAGCGTCATCAAAGTCAAAGCAGTCATTCCAATATAGTTAGCGTAGAAGCGACGCAAGCCCCCCAATCACCCCGATTTAAAGTGCCAGAAAAAAACGCCAATAGGGCAGGATTGAGCTGTTGGAGAGAAAGTATTAAAATTAAGAGATATAAGGATGTCGAAAAATTTTGCAAGAAGTGCGAAAGGAGTATATATATGGAGAGAGGGACTAGTATTGAAAGATAGGTCAAGTGTGTTTAAGAATTGATTAGGACGATCCGGAATGTGAATAGGTTTCTTAATTAGTTGCTTCAGATCGCTGAGAATGTCGAAGTTTTCGGCTTCTTCCCCCCTAAATCAGTATGAGAGGACCCCAACCATTCAAGTGTTGTGTACAATGAAATCCCCTAAATAGAGGACCTCAGTATTTGGATGAGAGATATAACAGTCTCGTGAGAGGTGGTAAGATATTCAAAGAAAGTGAAAATCTTTTCTGTTAGGAGAACAGTAGCAGAAGCACAAGAGAAATATAGCTGAGAGGAAGAATGATGTTGAGACTGACAGGAACGAAGTTAAGGAGATTCGAGATTCACGAGACTGTTACAGGAGTATTGATGTTACATAGGCAAACAACTCCACGCCTTCAGACGGAAATTAATGTAAGAATTTTAAGTCAGGAACAGGAGAGGTGTAAGAGGTGTAAGCTCAGTTAGGTGAGGCTTAATGGACAGGGCAAAAAGGTTAGGGATGGAAGAGTATAGTGGGTGTTCAGAAGAGACGAAGTTAGATTTTAAGCCGCGATGTTGGTAAAGTTAATAGAAAAGCCCACGTCTATGCAAAATGATGGCCATCCTTTCACAACCACACAACACAGCCACACATCACACGACTCCACACAGCATACACCAAATAAGAAGCAATAGACTAAACAAAAGAAGAAATCGGGAATAAAATTGAATAAAACTACATCCCACTTAAAAAATTCGAGCGCACTAAAATTAATAATAGAGAAAATATAACTACTATACCAACTAAAAAAAGCAAAGACTTAAACTCTAAAAACTTTGCTACACTTACTAATTTGAATTATAAAAATTATA
>JABUQX010094648.1:15000-17500 GCA_015478945.1 Trachelipus rathkii | reverse complement strand
TATATATATATTATATATATATATTTTTACAGTGTCACCAACCACCCTGTAGTACATTTAAGTATTGTTCCTTTTCCTCATCACTACAACCTTGCTTAGTCTCATACACCTGATAAATTTGGTACTTTATTCCTAATACATTCAGAGCACGCTCATGATATCTCTCGCTTTACTATCGAACCGTTCTTGAATCAGGGTACTGCGCGTCAGTCTGGTCCTACATATATTTTGCAGACTCCGTGTTTTTGCTTCCTTTTCCTCTGTATTCAGCACAGTATCATCAGAGCTGTGCAAACCCCTATTATATCTTTTCCTTCATCCCTATTCACCCAATGTCTGTTTCACCATCCCAGACATTATATCCGTCTGTGTCTCTCAATTAGTTCTTTTACCTCCTCCTCTTAATCTCGATTTATTGCAATGTTAATTTTTTGCCTGTCAAATATTGTGAGTTTTCATATCCATATTCCATTTTCTCTTCCGAGTTCGTTTTCAAATGTTCAGGCCTTTCTCCGAGGGTGATTGTGGACTTTCTCGAGCGAAGGTTGTTTAAAGCGTCTGAATTGTCTTTTACTTATTAACATATATCAATTTAATTTCTATAGCTCGTGTTCATGATTAAGATCGATCATTCAATCGTTTTAATCCTTCCGCCAGATTGATTCATCGCAAAGTAGATCAAAATTATCATTTCTTATACACAAAAATTTAGTATCTTATATATTTTAGCTTTTTAATAATTATTGTTTATGATTTTTAAACATTCTATTAATATCTAAAATAATAATATAGTCATATTTGTGCTTAATTAAGCCAATCGGATTATATTATGATTTATATCATATTACACGTTCTAATTTAGCTAAATTTAAATAAAAGAAAAATGTGTATATATTTGTAAAGACCCTTATTAATTTTGTAGCAATATAATTAGCGAAATTATAGAATTTTTGCTAAACAAACTTTATTTTCTAATGAAGTTATTAGTATTTTATTTTTTTTTTTTTTTAAAAAACCTACCCTAGCTTTAGATCATTTTCAAAATCTTTAATTAGGCCCTAAGACTACGACAAAAATGAATAACGCAACACTAAAGAGTTGTTATTAGTAAATAATTAGTTTAAATATTACATCAGAAATTAAAAAGAAACATGTTAGAAACATATTTTAGCTTCGACATTTTATATAGTGTTCTAGCAAAAATTTGGAACAGGATAGCCTTTGCTATGATATTATTATTCTAACTTTTTTATTTCTACTGAAGTTAAATCACTTAAATATATATATATATATATATTAATATATATATTATATAATATATATATCATACTACTATATATTATATATATATACTTATATATATTATAAAATATACTATATTATATACTATATAACTTTATATATATATATATATAATATATATATATATAATATTAAGCCAAAACACAAGGAAATAAATCAATTGATTTTTTTCCGTGCCCTTATCCCATGGTAGAATAACATCCTCATTTTTCAGAGGATTGCGATAATGTTCCCGCAAATGCGATATCATGTTCCATCACTAAATATAATATATATATTATATCTACATATAATCAATATATATATATTATATATATATAGTATAATACTAATACTATATATATAATAAATATATATAATATAATATATATATATATATATAACTACTATATATATATATACTATATAACTATTATATATATACTATATATATATATATATAATATTATATTATATATTATATATAATAATATATATATAAATATATTTTTTTTTTTTTTTTTTTTTTTTTTTTTTTTTTTTTTTTTTTTTTTTTTTTGAAGCTCAAAGACAAGCACAGAAATATCTTTAAGCATGAACTTATGAAGATCAAACCCATCTATGATTCCGTCACCAACCTAATTGTAATAGCGGCAGAATCTATATAAATTTTCTAATTTTTTTTTTTCAAAAATTTTAAATTTTTTGTAAAAAGCTAATAAATATGGTTTAAGAATCTTAAAACAAATAATTATTTGAAAAATATTCATTCTTCATATATATATTATCGAACAAATTTTTTAAAAGTTTTGTTAAATATTACAGATTTTAAAATTATTGAAATTTAAATATTAAAAATTAATAATAGGTACTAATATAACAATTTTCTCCGATTCGAAATCATTCAACACTTAGAAATCAAAATGATAAAATAAAATTTAAAATAATTAATTTTAATTATCACATTAAATATTGATAAAAATTATTTAACACACAATATTCAGAAACTTTTTACTTAAATATTATCACACCAATAAAACTATTCAAACACATTCACAGGCATTGTGGACTTAAAAAAAAGATAAAAAGTGGATAAAGACATTATTGAAAAACCACCAATACCCATGTATCTTGACACCGTAAATAAAAGAAAATTACATAAAACCCTCAACTTGTTTCATTTCTTTTTATACCCCCTCCCGTGTGCGGCAAAGGCCGG
>JABUQX010094648.1:0-7500 GCA_015478945.1 Trachelipus rathkii | reverse complement strand
ACCTTTGAAAACAAAGGGGAAATTTAAATTAAAGGATTTTGTTCACCAACATTAATTATAAATTAATTAAGTAATAATTTTTCAAATATAAATAAGTATGAGAAAAACTTATAAACCAGATTAACCGTTTGAAAAAAATTTATGAAATTTGCTTTATATTTTATTTTATGTACCAATTTTAAAACTAATATGAAACTAGTTATAGAGTTTTAATTTTTGATCCTGAAAATTAAATTAATTAATAATTAATAACAATAATAATTTCTACGATTCAAAATCATTCAACTTATAATTTCAAATGATAAAAAAAGTTTAATTAATTTTTAAATTATCCAATTACTAATATATATAAACATTAACAAAAATATTCCAGAACTTTATACAATGGAGGGTATGACCAAACAAAAATAAACTACTAATATTACACCAATAAAAACTTTATTTAAAACATCTCAATTGATATGGACTTGAAAAAGATAAAAAGTTTCTAAAGAACAATATTAAAAAACCACTCATACTCATTATCTGACAGTAAATTAGAAGTAAAATTATATGAACTCAAAAACACCCTACACTTGTTTCTTTCTTTTTATACCCTCTCCCGTGCGCGAAAAAATATTAGAAACAATAACTTTTACCTGGGATCAATCTTTGAAGACAGAAAACCAAAATGCATGAAAAGTAGTCTGCAACTTACACCAAAATGCGATTCCAGAAACACATTAAAATAAATAATGATCACCTTTTAAACTAATAAAAATAACGTATTATTTATAATGAACAAATAATGCACCACATTGAAAATATATTACCCACGTGAAGGCGTTACACTTTAAAAAATAAATTAAATAAGTCGGAAAGCCCTTGACTGCACCTTATCAAGGAGAACAACGATGCTGGAACCATTCCTAGAATATGTTGATGCATGCCATATATATATATATATAATATATATATTATAATATATATAGTAATATATATAATATATATTACTATATATATAATATATATATATATATATATATATTATATATATATATACATATATATATATATATATATATTATATATATATCATATATATATATTACTATATATTATTATATATATATATATATATATCCATATATATACTATATATATATAAAATAATATATATATATATATATATATATTATATATATAATATATATATATATAATATATATATATTATATATATACTATATATATATATATATATATATATATATATATATATTATATCATACTTCCTCTGTAGTACATTTATATTTTCCCTTTTCTCATCACTAAACTTGCTTAGTTCGCATACACCCTGATAAATATTGGTACTTTATCCTAATACATTTCAGAGCACCGCTTCATGAATCTCTCGATTTACTATCCGAACGTCTTGAATGTACTGCATCAGTCTTGGTCCTACTATGTTAGCAACTCCACGTTTTCTTCCTTTATCCTCTGTTCAGCAGTACATCAGAGTGTGCAATTCCCTTATTTATCTCTTCCTTCATCCCTATCTCATTTCGAAATTTCGTCATCCCCAAGACACCTATCCGTCTGTCTCTCATTAGTTCTTTTACCTTCCTCCTCTTAATATCGATTTATTGCAATGTTAATTTTTTGCCAGTTTAAGATTCTGCCACCCAACGTGAGTTTTCATATCCATATTCCATTTTCTCTTCAGAATTCGTTTTCAAATGTTTAGGTCGTGCTCCGAGGGTGATTGTGGACTTTCTCGAGCGAAGGTTGTCATGGCAACCCTTCTCTTATATCCGGGCTTGGGGACCGGCATAATATATATTATATATATAATATATTATATATATATATTATATATATATATATATATATATATATATATTATATATATATATATATTTATATAATATTACTATTATATATATTAAAAATTCCCCAAAGGACAACCTCCAACCGAAGCAATTTTCCATTCCATTCAATTTAAAAATAAATAGCAAAAGAAACTCGATTGTGAGTTTAACCAGTTTTGCAGCACTGAAGAGACAAAATAGTTTCTTGGCAAAGGTTGAACTTTTTCTGCGGATGGACAGAAGAAATAAAACAAAATACGCGGTGATGAGGAGGATGATAGGATCACCAGAGATTCAAAAATATATGACTACTAAAAAGGATTTTAAAGTTTAAGGATAAGTTTTTACTGTGTTGATTTTGTCTCCAAAGATCATCTATGTACGTAGTAGGAAGCTTTTTATTTGCCAATGGTTTATTGCAAAGAGAAATGCGTATACAAGTTGATCAGATATAACCTTTTGAGAACTAGAGAAAATAGATATAGGATTTGTGCTGAACTTCACCAAGAATGTGAATTCCGGCAAAAGATTAGTATTTAATTTTAGTTCATAGATTTCTAAGAGTTTCAGAATAGTACTAGACTTCTGGTGATTAAATAAGCAGGCAAATAAGTTTAATTCCATATTCTATTGGCTAGAAAGTCTAACCATTTGGGTGCAGAATATTTTGAAACTAGAGCAAAATTAGTAACACTTGTAGAACAGGAACAAGACATTGTTTTAAAACATAACGCAGCATCGAAGAACGAACGAGCATTAGAGAAAATATAAAGATAAAGTTGTTGGTTCAAAACAGAAGCTGGTCGTCATAATTATCCTGTGCGGTATTACAAACAATTTTGATTTTGATACCTCGGACACTGAGTACAACTTTAAGAAACTTGTAAAGAGAGAAGTATAGTTAATTTACAAACTTGCTGAAAAACTTAAATGGAAGGGGTGAAGGTTTGCAAGATGAATTAATAAGGAACTAAGACCGTTATCCATCCAGAGCTGGCCGCCCGAATCCTAGTGACACCATCACAAGCCGCCAACCCAAAAGCAATGAGATGAAATATACTATATATATATACATATATACTATATACTATATACTATACCTATAATATAATATATATTATATATATACTATATATCATATATACTTTACTATATCTATGCTATCTATATATATACTACTATATAATATATATATATATATATATATACTAACTATATATATATATACGTGATAATATATATATATAATATATATATATATATATTATTCGTTGCGTTACATGAAAGAAAAAGCTATCGAGTCCCGTTACCTCAAACAAACCTCAATCCGTTGAATAATCGGAGAAAACGACCAAATTCCACGTTCCTCAACTTTTTAACTAACTATATAATAGACTATATTATATATATATTATATATATATTATATAATATATATAATATATAGTATATTATATTATATATATATATAATATATTATTATATATATATATATATATATAATATATAAAGGATTTTTAGCCTTTACCCGATGTGGTCAAATGCTATCGACATTTTAAGAAGGTGAAAAAATGTAAACGGACTAAAGTAGCGGAGGAAAAAATAACGGAAGTTATTCGGTGCGTTATATGAGAGAAAAAGTAACAGTCTATTACTCAAAAAACTAATTCTGTTAGTAACGGAGTAACTGATCTGCCCATATTATTATTATATATATATATATACTATATATATACATAAATATGATATATCTATATATATATATATATATATAAATATATATATATATACCTATATATATCCTAATATATATATATATATATATATTATATATATATCAGAGTGGGCGCGCCTATAATTTTTTTTGAGTGCGCCTATGCGCCTATGCCGCCGGACCTAGTTCGCCTAGCGCCTATGCGCCTATATTTTTGAGTCACATCAATGCGCCTAGCACCTATGCGCCTATGCGCCTTTGCGCCTACGACTTTCGCGACTGGTGGAATGTTCGCAAATTTATTTGCAAAGTAAACCTTAGTGCGATAATAAAAGCATGCTTTATAAGGAACGAAAACACACATTTATTAATATTTGTTAATTAAAACACCGCGTAAAATAATAGTCTCACGTCCTCTTCACTCCATGTCTTGCGGTCCATGTTTTCCCCCAGGGGGTTCAGCACGAGCGCTGAAGAAGTTGAAATTTTTCAGAGCCATAGTTGAATTTATTTTTAGTTAAGAACTACTGAACTAGTGATATATATATATATATAATTTGACCTATATATAGTATATACTATATATATAATATGTATATATAATATATATATTATATAACTATATATATAACTATATATATTATATAATATACTTATAGATATATATATATATATTCTATCTATATATTATATCACTATATTATATTAAAGGGGTTCCCCCTCATTGGGGCAGAGGTTGGTGCAGTGCTACGCTGGGCTGAGAGGGCAGGCGCTAACGCTAACGAAGAATAATTACAAATAAAAAAAATAACATAAAAATGAAAATAAATATAATAATAATAAAAAATAATAATAATAATAATAATAATAATAATATAATAATAATAATAATAATAATTATATAATAATAATTCAATAATAATAATAATAACTAATAATAAATAATACTAAAAAACGTTAGTCAGTTAGGCCTAATCTTCGCTCGGAATTGGAAGCCGCAAAAACGGCGTAACCCGCTTATTTCACCCTTGCTCTCGGGGGGAGATACCCCTAGAATCTCAAACCTACGTGACTTGAAATCTCACCGGTAATCAGTTAACATACAAATATGAACATATTACAAAGTTTCATCGATATCTCAATAACATCTTTCGGGAATCGGCAGACGACGCACGTTTCCATCCATAACTATATTTATATATATATTATATATAATATATATATATATAATACCTACTATATATCATATAACTATATATATATATTACCTTTCTATATATATAATATATTATATATATAATATATATATAATATATATATATACTAATTATATATAATATATTATAGAAGTTTTCAGCTGTTTTTAAAATGATACAAGTCTATCCTACTTCCTAGTTCTAACTTTTAAGGGTAAAAAAAAATGCTTTTTTTTCCTGTTCATAGGCGCGGCTATAGGCGCAAGGAATTGGCTGTGCGCCTTTGCTTAGTCAGCCTTTTTAAAAATTGTTGCGCCTAGCGCCTTTGCGCTTACGAATTGATAGTGCGCCAGAGGCGCATAGGCGCAACTCGGTGGCGGCAACGCCCTCTTGATATATATATTATATTATATATATATATAATATATAATATTATATATATCTATATATATAATATATATATATATATATATATATATTATAATACTATTTCTATTTTTTTCTTCTTCTTTCTTTCTTTATCTTCCTTCTATTTTCCCAAGAATGGGAGTAAGGTGCGTGACGAGCATCGGAAAGAAAAGCAGTAGAAAAACATGACATAAGTCGAAAGAAAGCCCAGCCTTACAGCCCCCTCAGTACCATTAATTAGTGAGAACTACATCGCAGTCAGGAAAATCCACCCTAAAGCTTCATGGGACAGCGATGGATCCTCACTTATGTAGATCGTCAATGTAAGAGTTTATCCCTTGGCCCAGGTGGCCACAACCCCCGCCATTCACTTCCTGTTATACACCTTTCTTCTCGCTCTACCAAACTCACATTTCTCTCCTTCGAAACATTCGTTTACTGACTCAATCCCACTTTTTCTTCGGTCTCTCAGCCGGTCGGTTCCCAACACACTCGCCACTATACATCCGCTAACCAACCACCGACTATCATTTCATCCTTTCCATATGACCAAACCATTCTCAACATACTTTCATTTATTCTCTCATTTACCCCTTTCTTCACACCACACAACTCTCTAATAAGTTCATTCCTCATTTTATCAATTCTTCTCACACCTAGCACACCCCTAAGATGTCCATCTGAACACATTTGAACTTTAGATTTAAACTTCTTATTCCAGACCTAGTCTCACATACTATACAATAACACAGGTTACCACATACCGTCATGTAAGACCCTAGCAAACTCCACAGACTTAGTCCCTTTACACTTCCAACGATTTAATTGCACAGCCACCTTCCTGCCATTCACAACCTTTCCTTACTACACTCTGCATCATCCGGCTTTCCTTCTCATCCAACATATACCCTAAATATTTAAACTCAGAACACTTCGTTCCAGCTTTGCTCACCACCTAACATACTTCACCACTGAGGAAGTGTCCTCACTCACAACCATACCTTACCTTCTTATCCACGTTTACTTTTCAAGCCCTCCTTTTACACACCCACCAAATCTCTCTAACAATCCTCTTCCAAACTCTCTTCAGATTCTCACACAAAACCAAAAATCATCCGCATAAATAGGTAGGGCACCCTCCACTCATCTCCATTCTCCACCATTCTAACACCATTTCCTGCTATCCCCATCTCGAATTCTTTCATAACCCCATCCATATACAATTGAATAACAAGGAGACATAACACAAACCCTGTCTTACTCCTCCGCTATTAATCCTAAACAATCACATTGACACCATTTATTCTTACACACGCTTCACTATCGTAATACATACTTTTGATTCAATTCAGAATCCTACCATCAACACCATATACACTATCACCTGGCCATATACCTTCCCTATAACTCTATCATACGCCTGTTGCAAATCCCATAAAACCTAAATACAATTTATTCTTCTTCTCCCTCATTTTCTCAATCATTTGTTTCAATGAAAAGATTATTATTCTTCGTTAGCGTTAGCCCTGCCCCTCTCAGCCCAGCGTAGCACTGCACCAACCCCTGCCCCACACAGCACCGACCCCTGAGTTTATAATAGGGGTCGGTGCTGTGTGGGGCAGGGGTTGGTGCAGTGCTACGCTGGGCTGAGAGGGGCAGGGCTAACGCTAACGAAGAATAATACAAATAAAAAAATAAACATAAAATGAAAATAAATAATAATAATAATAATTAATAATAATAAATAATGTTTAATAAGTAATTAATAATAATAATATAATAATAATAATAATAATAATAATAATAATAATAATAATTAACAGCGTTAGTCAGTTAGGCCTAATCTTCGCTCGGAATTGGAAGCCGCAAAAAACGGCGTAACCCGCTTATTTCCCCTTTGCTCTCGGGGGAGATACCCCCTAGGAATCAACCCTGAGCGACTTGAACACTCACCGGTAAATCAGGTTTAACATACCAATGAACAATATACAAAGTGTTCATTCGATATCTCAAACCTCATCGAGAAGATCGCAGACGACGCCGTTATCCATAACTATTTTATTACATATATAATATATATATATATATATATATATAATATATATATATATATATATATATATATAATAATATATTATATATATATATATATAATATATATATATAGTATATATACACTATTATATATATATATATATATATTTATATATATATATTAATTATAATTATATATATATTATATAAGTTTACACTGGTTTTTTAAAATGATACAAGTTTGCCAAGTTTCTAAGTTCTAACTTATAAGGGTAAAAAAAATGCTTTGTTCCTGTTCTT
>JABUQX010094647.1:22500-31083 GCA_015478945.1 Trachelipus rathkii | reverse complement strand
TAAGGAAGAAAAATTAATTAATACTGATAACCGATCTAACATGAATCAATATTATAACAAATACACAATTATATATTATTATACGATTTTCTTTGCAGTAAATATATATTAACTATAATAACAATATAATAATAATAACATTATTAATAACAAAATAGTTAATATAATATTATGATACTAACATTATCAATAAATATAATACTGAAAAAAACAAAATTATTGTAAAAATTTTTATTTATAAAAACACTTAAGAAATGAATGCAAAATGAGAATTACCGATGATATATAATAATAATATATAATATAATAAATCATCAGTAAAACTAAATTAAAGCAAATAATAAAATTTACAATTATATGAGGAAGTCCCCAAATTTATCAAATTACTAAAATGAGAAGGTTGTAGGTTGATATAATGCAATAATATAAATTTCAATAAACATAATTTCCCTGAAAAATTTTAAGAATTTAATTCGTATGTTGACTATTAATGGCAGCTCCTTAAAGGGTTGTATATATTATGAGATATTAAAATCTAATCAATTTTAAAGCCGTTGACTACACGCACATTTTATAATTATATATGTTACCAGTTACAGTGAAACAAATAAATCTTTCTTTGGTCTTTTCAAAGGCATAAAAAAATATTTTATTATAACGGACTTGTGTGCGAGAGGAGAGACCATCACCGAAATGATCTCGGAAACATGGTTCAATCAACTCGCATTAACAAACTTTGCAAACTACTAAAGACACTAAAACCTAGAGACAGAGAGACGAACAATGCCTACGTATATAATTTCGAGGTTTTCATGGGGAAGAGAGCAGAACGTATTAACATGAATAGCTTAAACGTGGTTAATTGCTTTATAGTGCAAAATATGTGCCAAACTTAGAATTACATCAGGCATTAAATAAAAAATATTTATAGGCAAAGAGACTTATTGCCTAATGTAAAACATCGTATTTAATTGGCTAATTTCGCTGAGTAAATTTTTTACGATTTTGTTGTCCGTCAATGGGCAGAATAAAATTCCTCAATCCCATTATCGCGCCATAAATAATTCTACCTTCAACGAATTAAAAATAATTCCAACGGAAAACAACCTTATTCTTAATATAATTTTACAATTTTATAAGATATAGTCCTAATTACTATATTTATTAAAATTCGATCCCTCTGCACAGTAACCATATCACTACTATTATAAAAATAGCTATTCTCAAGAATATTCTAGTGAGTATTATTATAACACGCCTATAGCAATCAATTAACATATAGAAATCACGTTAGACAATAAACACGCCTTCAGAACTCTTCACGCTGGATATACATAACAAATAAATTTGTGTAACTTTTTAACAAGAAATTGTAAATAATATGAAATAGAATACTCTTACTTAATAAAAACACTAAAAGTAATTTCGAAATCGTTGACAATTTTTAATTTAGTGTCTTAGACTTGTCCAATCATACATTTTACACTATAAGGAATGTCAGTAGCATGTTTAAAGGAAACCGATCCGAACATGAATACATAATTGACAAAAAAGTTAGACACGTGACGATTGTTATTGGACAATGTTTTGAATCTTTATAGTATCTGTAACAAATTATTTCTAGTTCATTATAATCTTTCAAATATAAGTAGTATAATTTAAAAAAGATATATTACTCAGGGTATGATGCAAAGAGAGTATAACCTATAAAACTTTGAGCTATAAAATAATATTAAACTAGGAGCTACATCCAAATTTATCTATCTGTAAAACCTATAATCAAACTAATGATGAGCATAAAATTGACAGACCTAAATTTAGATATTCTATTTGGTCTAATTATAACATCTTCATAATTAAAACTATATAAATAAGACTTGAGACTATAACGTCATTTATTTACTAATCTAATAATAAATAATAAAAGTAATATTTCACTAACATATGTTTATACATAATGCGGGTTCAAATGTCACCGGAAGAAATATATCTCAACTAGTATACAACATACTATATTATAATATATAATTAGTTATATTATATATAACTATATAGTATATATATGCGTACATAATGTTAACTCGGCTCAAGCCCTAAATTTAATTTATCTTAAAACCTTGAGTCCTAAACATGGATAATACTACTTACTATATTCATATATATATAACAAATTTTAGAAGAAGCAGAATATTTTTACCGCAATATGACCCATAATTATATATATTAAATATATTATATAGTATATAATATTATAATATTATATAAAAACTCATATATATTATATAATAATATAATATATAATATATCAATATTAATATATATATAAATAATATGATAGTTATAATATATTAAATTATAGTATAATATAATATAAATATATATATTAATATATACATATAATATATGAAGTAATATGTTAATTAATATTTATTCATATGACTGTATAATGAATGACATATATAATATAATATATATGATAATAATATAATATATGAATATTAATATATATACTTATATACTATATATATATATATTAATATAATATAATATTATATATATATGATACTATATATATATATTAATATATCTATATTATATATATATATTATATAATATTATATATTATATATATATATATATATATTAGATATAATAATATATAATATATTATATATTTATAATATATATTATAAATAAATATATTATGGATCTAGTATATTATATAATTATTATTAATATATAATATATATATCATAAATGATATATATATACTATAATATATACTATTAATAATATGTATATAAATATTAATTAATATATATATATATTATGTAATAATTTTACATATTATAATATAATATATATTCAAAAAAATTTATATTTAAAATATATATAAAAAAAAGATAACAATATTTATTAAATATATAAGCTTTGTACATACTAGTTGATATATACTTCAAATTTGTAAAATTTTTTATACGGAGTTGTGTAAAATAAGAAGATACATATTAAACATCTGAATAACATTACCTAGGAGACCAACTCATTATCTAAAACGCGATCTAACAGGAATACATATTACAACAAATTTACAACTTCCTTTGACTAATATATATATATATAACATATAACAATATAAATTAAATATCTAAGTAGACACTAGCATTTATATTATTAAACTTCATAGGGTTACAACATAAAATTGTAAATTTTTTAAGGGTTGTGCTAAAGAATGCTATCTCTCCATTAAAAATGTACCCTATAATATATGTTATTATATACTATAATATAGTAATAATAGCCCTATTAATTATAATATCTTGAAATTATGATCTATAAAACGATTGAATAATACATAATTATACAACAATAATTTAGAATTTTCTTTGCTTTGTTAAACATATGACAATTAGATAAATTAAAAGCTTGAACTCAGTCTATATTATCAAATATATCAAATGTAAATATTGGATATAGTTGTGAAAATGAAGAATACCTGCTAATACCTTGCTCCTAAATTTACTAATAGGGCTACATAAATTATTTATATTAATACTAAAACCGATACTATAAATCATATAAGAATTAGACATAATTACAAGATTTATTATTCATCAATATAGATGTTAATAGAAGTTTAATACAAATTTAATAAAGAATTGACTTAAATATATACTGCTTTAGCAAATATATAAAAACTATTTCTAACATTGTATATAGTATAGTATAGTAACCATCAAATTGTAAATTTTTTTCTTTATTAGTAAGTTGCGAATATTTCTATCTAATGTAAATTATAATTTAATCTAAAAGCTTTATTATTATTTATGAAATTTAAATTTGTTTCTTTATTAGTAAGTAGCAAATATGATAATCAAACTATTTCCAATATATGAAATTTAAATTTTTTCGGATTTATTAGTATAGTATGCAATATTTCATACATAATCAGTAAATAAGGATTGACTTACGCTTGTATCACTACATATAATATATTCACATTATCAAAAGATCATAACAGCCTTTTTCTATTGCATCTGTTTCTTAAGTAACTTGTAGACCAGGGTTATATATAGTAACTACTAAATGACACACTTAAGTGATACCTTAATCTTCTATTAATTTAGGCTGGTTAGAAAATTAGATTTATCGTGCTGAAATTATACATTAAATATATATACAAGGGAGATTATTTTATGTTATTATAATACATATAATAAAATAACAATATAAGATAAGCTTAAAGACTCCACTTTATATCAACTTACTAATCTAAAAAACTGTAAATATTAATTAAGCCCGAAACTGACAAAGTTAATGATACCTTCAAAACAACCTTAACCTAAATTAATCTTAGGAGGGCTACCAAATTAATTCATCTTAAGAGTAAACTCGAGATCTAAACATAGAATAGAAATTACTAAATACATAAATTTAGATATCTTGTGCTTATATACACATTACAAGACATATATAAAATTAAGGTCTTGAGACTACTAAACTTTATTATTAACACGATAGAAATGAAAAGTGTAACTTTTTACAGTTGTGCAAAGAAAAACCTCTAAGTACACTATAATACTTGCACTTGTAAAGTACCTATAATTAAGAAGCCTCAAAATTATAATTATAACTGAAAATAAAATTAAATATAAAAAAATGACAATATTTAATATAATATATAATGAATTATTCACCTATCTGTGAAGATTACAAACATACCGGAACAATATAATCATAAATATAAATTAGCTTGTCTACGAGCTTATTACTAAAGAACTCATTGCATATTTGTAAATTGACTAATCAGGAATTAATAATTAGCAATATAGCAGATAACCTATATCAAAATAATACGCTATTGCCTAAACTTAAGCTCATAAGGTTAAGTTCCAAAATTATCTTATAATCTATAATAAACCTAGATTCTATACATAGAAATTAACTTAATTTATAATCAAATACATTTAGATTTATATATTGCATATTTAACAACTATATATAATAATATTTAAAAAGTATATATCTTTAGTTTGCATCAAATTTAATTTATAGGTTGTTTCATTGATGTTTTAGAATACTTTTTTTACAAGTCATGGCAAGTGTATATGGAAATGCCTATCATCAAATCTATAAACATGATATGCCTAAAAATTAGCCTATGAGAAGTCAAAATATTATATTTGAAACCTAATACTATAATACACACACAGGCATGGGCATGCGCTTAATATAATAGGAGTGCAGCGTTAATATAATATAATATATATATAGTATAGTACAATCCATCAATCTTGTTCCATTAAATATTTATTCAAAAAAAATAAAGAATAAAACTTTTTTCCCCTTAAGAAAAAAAAAGAAAAAAAACCCAAGATTTAAAAATGAAAATAAATAAATATACAAACGTATCACAGTAAATAAAAAGACAGAAATCTATAATAACTGCTAAAGAAAAATAAAAATAAAAAAAAAATACAAAAGATTAAATTTCACAAGAACAAAATATTGAAAGTTCCGTAAAAAAAAATTTTGTTTTACCGGAACCGATGCCCAAAAGAAAATTAGACCAAAAATTCAGAAAAAAAATATCAGAAAAAAAAAAAAAAAAAAAAAAAAAAAAAAAAAAAAAAAAAAAAATAAAAAATTCGCCCTCGTAATTTTGAATTTCGTGTTTCTTATTCGTGTCTATTTGAATGTGGAAAATATTCTCTAAAATAAAAGGTTCACAATTTAATAACCGCTAATCCGTAAAGAAATCAAAAATGATTTCTAGAACTTTATAAATATTTATTACTAGTATATCATAGCGTACTATATATATACTATATACATAGGCTATATATATATAGTATATAATTTAATAGTATATACTTATATATATATATATATATCATATATTTATATATAATATATATATAAGTTAATATATATATATATATACTATCCTATATATACTATATATATTATTTTTATATATCTACTATATATATATATTTATAATATAGCTGATGTTATATAATATATCGTATATATATATATACGCTATATTGATATATATATATATATATATATATAATTTAGTATATATATATAGATATAATATATTATATATATATATATGTAATATATATATGATATATGATATATATATGTATATATATATATTATATATATATATATATATATAGTATACTACTATACTATATATACTATATAGTGATATATATATATAGTATATTATATAAAGTATATTATATATAGACATATCTTATATATATATATATATATATATATTATATATATATATATATATATATATATAATATATATATATATGATATATATTTATATATATATATACTATAGTAATCCGAATTGGATATTCGCTTTTTATGTAATAGGCTGAACGGAGGCTATGTAAATATTACACGCAATATGATTCAAAGCTGGAAGCAAAAGTCACTATCGCAAATATAAATCTGGTTGAACCAGGGTTTTCAAACTATTCACTGCGGGCCTGCTCGGTCACTCGATGCTCTTGCATCTTATTACAGGCTTTTAAAACCCGTAAAATGCATTCGGAGGCAGTTTGCCCTTGAAACTTGTCGATGGGTAGCGTGGCTTTCGGGCCCTGTAACATTTTTTTTGTCACCTTCGCCAAGAATGAAAAATCTTTGGGAGAGGAATTCTATATCCGCCGAAAGCTTGTCAAAGAACATCATACAGAATTCCGAGCGTCCCCATAACCGTCAAATAATGACAAGAGAATCTGGTTCAGGAACGTCCGGAACATGTCATCAGAGATCTTGTACGTGAAACTCGCGGTACGTTTTCGTGACTCAGTCGACCCGGCTCTTATAACCCGCACCACTGAGGTCGATTTTGGACTTCGGGCCTGGAGAACCTCGTATAGCAATTCAGAGTCTCTGGGTATCAATGAGGAGAGGGGCCAGGGTTCCAATGAGACGAAATATTCATCAAGAGATCCCACGAAGGGATAGGAGTTCCTAGACGGAAGGTACCCACGTGAACTTATCTGTCGGTTTCAAGAATGATTCTTGATGCATCTTTGAAGAACTTTTGAGGAGAAGAAAATATTATTTGGAAACGAGTCAAGGAAATTTGACTGCTCAAGGGCTTGCGTGCAATATAGCGGACAATATTCAAGGAATACCTAAGAGAAGGTATCGTGGAGGGTGTGGAGGTTCATTCGAAAGATTTGCTAAAAGCTTCATTCGTGGAACACGCACAGACCCTATGTAACAACAGGATCACTTCAAGTGACGACAAAGATTTGCGTCCAGCTCTTTAACTTCAACTGCAGCCTGAAAATAGGTTGTAGTCCTTCACTTAATCAGGCATCGTATCCTAGGATAGATTTAATCGCTCCATAGTTAAATTATTATTGTGACTTCAGAACAACACAAAATTCATGCGTCTGCGCGGCTATTTGCGAAAGAGGCCTTTCCTCCAGATCAAATTAAAAGTTAAGAGAAGGACAGAACATTCGCTTCTGTATTTTTTCTGGGAGGGCGGAGGCGAGTTTACTCATTACCGTTAATGCCCACCATCATCTTCGGGGTTGGCTGTGAGGCCCCTTACGTTTCTAGGGGTGCTGTGAATACATTCAACGTCCCAAAATACAATGCTGATCTTGTATCCTCTCTTCTTCCAAAATAATCTGTACGATTTGACAATTTTTTTTGTACACACTTCTCCTCCGGTTCCAACCGGAACTTAAAGAAACCAGTTACGGAACACCCTCTAGGAAAATCATTTCTAAATTTTTTTTTGGCTCATTTAATACTGCTAAAAAATTTCAAGCAAAGTCATGGTAAGTACGAATTCCTTTCACGTATCTTTAACATATTGTAATATAATAACTGTTCAAGATAGTCTGAGTCTTAGTGACTTTTCATTAAGTATTGTCTCTGCCAAGAGACAGTTCCTGTCGGAGATCTCAAAGGTATTCTATCCCCTATGCTATTACCTCCCCGTCATCGTTCGAGGCCGTCTTCTTATGAAGAAAACTTGGGAAGTGGACATGGGGGTGGGACGATATAATTGCTCCCGAATTCAAAAATTCTTTTGAGAAGTTGAGCAAGGACTTTAACTCTCTGAAGGAGGTCTCTTTTAAGAGATCTTCTTTTGAGTCAAGTGATTCCAATTTATGTATTCATATATTCTGCGATGCAAGCACTGTTGCCTATGGTTTTGTGGTGTATGTCTCGTCAGCGGCAGGAGGTCCAAATCTTCTTTGATCAAAAGGAAAAATCGCACCTGCAAAAGGAAGAACGCTTCCTTGTTTGAAGTTATTGACTGTGATTTTAGCATTAAAGTGCTTACCACAAATGTTGAGTGAACTGTCGGGTGTCAAGTTCTAGGAATTGAACATATTCTCCTACTCGCAGATAACTCTTCATTTGATCCAAAATAGGATCTCGAAAGTCAAGCAAACTTTCGTGAAGAACCATGTGCAAGATATTCTCACCATGAGCTATTCGCTTCAAGAGAAATATTCGTTAAGTCCTAAATTTCTCTACGTCAGAACTGAAGATAATCCAGCGGACCTTCTGACCA
>JABUQX010094647.1:0-17500 GCA_015478945.1 Trachelipus rathkii | reverse complement strand
CTTGAGTGCGCTAGAGTCTTACATGAGCGGTATGTTGTTACCTGTGATTATTGTATGTAGTGACTATGGTTCTACATAAAAGAAATAAATAATTCTAAAGTTCAATGTGTTCAGATGGACAATCTTAGGGGGCATTGCTAGGTGTGAAGAGAATTATAAAATGAGGAATTGAACGTATTAGGCGAGAGTTGTGTGGTGTGAAAAAGGGGTTAAATGAGAGATTAAATGAAAGTATGTTGAATGGTTTGGTCATGTGGAAGGAATGAATGATAGTCGGTGTTAAGCGGATGTATAGTGGAGAGTGTGTTGGGAACCGACCGGCTTGGGAGACCGAAGACAAAAGTGATTGAGTCGGGGTGGAACGAATGTCTTGAAGGAGAGGAAATGTGAGTTTGGCAGAGGCGAGAATAAAGGTGCATGCATAGGAGAGAATGGGCGGGGTTTGTATCTGGGGGCATTGGTTGTGGCCCACCTGGGCCAAGGGATGAACCTTACATTGAACGAGTTTTCCATAGTGAGGGTCAACGATCGCAGGTATCACATGAAGCATTTAGGGTGGTTTATCTGATCTGATGCGAGCTTTCACTAATTAATGGTACAGAGGGAGGGGGGGTAAGGCTGGGCTTTTCTTTTCGACGTTTGTCATCTTCTCCTACTGCTTTTCTTTTTCGATAGCTTGTAGGCTCCTTACTCCAATCATTTGGGAAATACATGGATAGACTATGAAGAAAGAAGAAGAAAGAAGAGAATATATATATATTATATATATATATATAGATATATCTATATATATATATATATATATATATTATATATAATATATATATATATTAATATATATATATATATATTATATATATATATATATAATATATATATATATATATATATTATATATATATATATATATTTATATATACGGTATATATATAGTATATATATATATATATATATATATATATATATATATATATATATATATTATATTATATATATTATATTATATATATTCATATATATATTACTATATATATATATATATTATATATAACAGTATATATATTATATATATAGCATACACATAATATATATATATATATATTATATATATATATATATATATTATTATATATACTATATATATTATATAATATATTATATAATATAATATATATACACGGTATAATATATATATATAATAATTATAATATTATATATAATATATATATATATATATATATTATATATTATATATTATATATTATTATTATATAATATATATATATATATATATTTATATTAAGGGTAGGGTGTAGGCGGATGAGTGATTTTCAACTATCCGTTGGGATGCGGATAGTTTAAAAATCACTTTACCCGGATTGCAGAGCGGATAGTAGTTTATAGAGTTTTGCCCCAGGAACTTTCATTATATATATATATATATTATATATATATATATATATATATATTATATATATATTATATTATATATAATATATAATTATATATACTATTATATAATATATATTATATTACCCGTGTTACCAGAGTGCAGGACGTTGGACCCAACTCTTTTGCACCCCCAACATCTTCTCATGTTGTTTATTTTGGAAAAATGGTTATATGTCCAAGAAACTAATTCTCAAATTATGGTTCAAAAACAAAAGCTTCTGAAGCCTTTCATAAGAAGATTTGCTTATCTTTTTGTTCGTATAATAGAGATCTGCACCACTCGAAAGAAGCTTACTAAGCTACACTTGTTGAGGGGCATGCTAAGAATTTCCTGACAACTTTCTGCAAGATGTGGAAAATTTTACAATTATCATTCCACAAGACCCGTGGATCTTTATCTGATTCCAAACTTTTTCTTTTTTTGATATTCTTCGATCAATGATAGAGTGTTTTTTGACACCTGTGAACAAGACTCTTCATCGCTGCTGAAGCCAAATGAACGTTAATGGATTCAGGCAATGATCTTCTAACGATGGTAATTGCGTGCCGTTTGTGTGATCTTTTTGCTTTTTATTGGCTTGGTGATATTTCTTGCCTTTGGGCGCATTCATCACCATTAGGCATCCTAAAATATTTTAACCCTCTGTAAACACGGTGGTTCAAGGAAATTATCGTTTTGTATCTAAGGATTAGAAAGTTTTTGCATTGTTACATTGCGTCATCGTTTTGCAGAGTTTTGAAATCTATTATCTATCTTCACCATGAGTGTTTCTGTCAATCTTGAAAGTCCCTGCTTTTAATATCATATATATATATATATATATATATTATATATATTAATATATTATATACTATATATATATATATATATATATATTAATATATATATTTTTATATTATATATATATATAATATATATATATATTATAATATATTTTATATTATATATATATTAATATGATATAATATATATTTAAGATAGTGCACACACGTTTCTCAATCATAGACTGCAATACTATCCGCTATCCCGCAAAAAAATTAATGCGGATGCAGTTGCAAAATGCTGGATAGTGAAAAATGCATGCGGATGCGGTATCTGCTACACTCTAAATATATATATTATATATATATATATATATATATATATATATATATATATATATATATATATTATATATATATATATATATATTTAAATACTACACATATATATATATATATACTATATATATATATGTTGCTAACACAAATTTCAACAATTGTGCCATCCAAAATATAAAAGAGAAAAAGTAAAAAAAAAAAATTAAATGTTAAAAACTAACCTCAACATCTGCCCTTTTGACAGCAAATACTTAATTACATCAAGTTGACCATAATCAGAAGCTAAACACAATGGTGGTCTCCCTTCAATTGCAGAGTTAACATCAGCTCCTTGCTAAAAATAAATTTAATGCTTTTAAATTTTTTTTTATATATATTGTTAATAACAATCAATATTTAAAATAAATTACTTTGATAAATAATTACCAATTACTATTCATAGATTTCAAAACTTTAGGGTTATGCTTTTGAAGACCACATTAAAATGAATAATTAAATTTACAAACATAAAGGTAACTTGATATTGTATATTAATCTTTTCTCAATGGGGCACTGAAATATTCAGTGATCAGAAAGTCTTACAAGTATAGAGCTCCTCAGTATTTCCAAATACTGTATTTGTTTTTGTTAAACTCCAGTGCTTTCATATGAGATTTTGATTATTCTTGTGATAAAGAATGATATTTAACCATATTTAACATTTTCAAAACAAAAATTAGTTGTAACAGCTATTGCCAAAAGAAATTTAAAAGGGAAAATTAAAAATTTGCTCTAATCACTTTACTTTCAAATAACCTGTATGAAATTTTCCGGAGTTATAAGTAGAAGAGGTACACAAGTTTATTTCAGGAATTTTTTGGTAAATCCAATCATTTGCCTTTTGGAATGGGAAATCCAACTTAAATTTTTAAAAAAATCTATGGAAAATCCCATACTTGGGGGCCCTCAAGATGCCACAGGAAAAGAGTTAAGGAACAATATTACACAAAATTTAGTCTAAACTATGCTTATAAAAGAATTGCCTTTCTAGAAAACAAAAATAATAATCCTTTAAATGTATTACTAAATTAATTAAAAAAAAATAAAAAATTATCTTAAAAGCATGTCTGTGGAAAGTTATGAGATAATCCAATTCATTCTGATTCCGATTCCAACTACTTACTACTTAGGGTTTCTAATTTAGACTCCAGTTCTAATTCCAATTATTTACAATCTTATGATTATGATTCCATTTGCACTGCAATATTGTTTATCGTGCAACCTTATCAATTGGCATCACAATTGATACTTTTTTCTTTATTAACCCATCTTTATCTTTTATAAGATATTGCCAGTGTTAGTCAAAACTAATGATATATAAATATGATACCCAAACCATCCACATGCATTAATAACTAAGTTATGGTCACACATGCCATCTAACATTAATAACTACTATAACTAAAAACCCGCCAATTTGGCTTCGTCAATATATTATATGATACCCAACCCATCCATAAACGAATCTAACCCTTTCTTAAATGTTGCAATCGAGTCACACTCAACAACCTCCTCTGGCAGACTATTCCAAAATTTAACAACCCTATTACTGAATGCATGCTTTCTTATATCAAGATGGCATGCTTTCTTCTTAATTTTCTTATTATGCCCCCTGGTCACCTGTCCATGTTCTACTATGAAAAATTTATTGGTCTCTGTATTATCAATAGATGTAAATATTTTGTAGACTTGTATCATGTCCCCTCTGAGAAATCGCCTTTCTACAGAAAACATTCCTAACTCCTTCAGCCTCTCCTCATAGCTCTTACCCTCAAACCCAGAAATCATCTATGTTGCTCTACATTGCACTCTCTCTTAGCATATCTAAGTCTTTCTTTAACTAAAGGGGCCCAAAACTTGTGCACAATACTCTATTACTTGCCTAACATAGGCTATTATACATTTTACTTATTACTTCCTTGCTCTTGTAAAACAACATTTGCGATTTATTATGCCCAGCATCTCTATTAGCTTTATTTTTAGCTTCCAAACACTGATTAGTTACTGTCAAAATTACTTCTTATAATCACACCTAAATTTTTTTCTTAGTACAGACTCAAGCCAATCCCATTCATATCGTAGTTTAAACTTTTATTTGAGAGACCTAGGTGAAGAACCTTACACTTTTTACTATTTAAATATCATTTACCACTTATCTGCCCACCAAGAAGATTATCAAGATCATTTTGAATCCTTTATGCATCCTTCAATATTCCTAACTGAGTGGCATTTAGTATATCTGCAAACATTAGGAAACACCTGTGCATTTTAGTCCGTCTAAATCATATATATATGCAGGAACAATAGTGGCCCAAGCACTGAACCCTGTGGGACACACTCTTCACTATTTCCCATGATTGATGATTTATTCCATTTAGTTGTACACACTGTTTTCTATTTCGCAACACTCTTTAATCCAACAAGTACGCACTTCATCTATACCACATTTTGCAATAACATTTTTCAAATCAGCCTTATGTGGGGGAAACTTATCAAACAGCTTTACTAAAGTCTAAATATCCAATATCAACTGGATCTCCTTGGTCATTGCAGTCAGTAATGTATTCCATTAATTCTAAAAGGTTTGTTGACATGATCTACCCTTTCTAAAACCGTGCTGGGAGTCATACAATACCTTAGTTATCTTCTAATATTTCTCTATATTTGACCTTTCATTAACTTTTCCAGAACCTTTACAACCAGAGATGTTAAGCTAACTGGCCTATAATTTCCCAAATCTTCCTTACTACCTTTCTTATAAATAGGCACAACATATGCCATTTTCCAGTCATCTGGTACCTCACCAAATGTTATAGATCGCTTAAAAATCAAATACAGTGCCTTTGCAATGCTGGTACTACCCTCTTTCAGAATTCTACCATATATACCATCCGGGCCTGCAGCTTTACTTGGGTCAATATGATCTAATAAACGTTTTATATCTTTTACATCAAATTGAAATTCTGTAAGTCTATTTGTTACATGCATACAAGAACTATTAGTCTCCAAACTATTATCTAATCTTTCCTCAGTAAACACTGAAGCAAAATAAGCATTGAAAATGTTGACCATTTCCTTATCTGAACTCACGAAATTTTCATCAATTTTATTGGACCATTGTCCATATTCTTACTTTAAATTTATAAAAGCTAAAAAACTTCTTCAGATTCTTATTACTATTCCTTGCTAAATTAATTTCTGCCTCTCTGCCAATAACACTATGTAACACAAAAAATGTTTATTTTTATTTTTTTATTAGATGCATACTAATATCCCCAAAATATGCCAAAAACATGCTTACTTTGCATTTAAAAGTACTTTGTTCATCGTATTTTTCTCTTGTGAATCGATTTGGCTTCTCTTATTAAAACCCACATATGATCATCCATCTTGGCACTATCCCAACGCCTTGTCTCGAATATCCATTGTCTGAATATCCTGGTGAAATCCAATTCTCTCGAAAAAGTCCAAATACGAGTGTAAATAATGCACCTTTAATGACATGCGGAACCCCATTTTTTTTATAGCAATCAATGAGCATTTTTATCAGCTGTTTTGTAATTTGGATCTTTACAATTTCCTACAAATCCCTGAACAACATTATCGGTATGCCACACCATGCATCATTCTTTCAATTATTTGGCTCATTCTTTTCTTCATTTTCAAGGATTCTAAGCATATTTGTAAAGCATGTTTCATGAGCTCAATCACCTTTTCTGAGAAAAAAAAAGAGAAAACTGCTAATATATATATATATATATATATATATATATATATATATATATATATAATATATATATTATATATATATATATATATAATTATATATAATATATATATATATAAATAATATATATATATAATATATATTATAATATATATATATAATATATTAAATATATTATATATATATATATATATATATATATATATATAAGTAGATGCTACATATATTTGAGGAAACATACGTTTCTTCTTTTATTTGTCATGGACTTGTCATAAAACAATTTTACTTACAAAAGGGGGTGAAGGTATAGGGTAGTTTTCATTATGAGGAACTGGGGTTCTGAATGAGGGAATATCTGGGTATGGAAGACATTGCCTTCCTTTACCTTTTCCATATTTTGTAATATTCACGATGTAGAAGTGGCAGTCATCATAGTGATTCGTTGGCTCTCGCCATATTCTGGGAATAGCCAAAGGCATTGCATTTCTTGTTCCTCTTAGCCATACTTCTAGGGTTGTTTTACAACTTCCGCATATAATGAGGTGTCCAGTGCTTATCTTAATCACCAATAGGCATTCCAAAGTAGAGCCTGTAAGCTATCCAATACTTGGTTCCCTTCGCAATTTTGGTGGAAATGTGCTTAGAACTAGCATAATATCCACACACACATAACAAAATGAATCTGCCAACGTTTTAAACTGTCTACTTGCAATTTTACAAATGTTTATTATATTATTAGTAATATCCTGAAAATTATAAAAGATATTTAAGTTTGGTACCTTACCTCTTCAATTATATCATTAAATATATGTATATAAAAATATATATATATATATATATATATATATATATATATATATATATATATATATATATATATATATATATATATATATATATTATATATATATATATTATATATATATATATTATATATATATATATATATATATAAATCAGTTCTTAATCATGCAATCCCCACAAAACATTAATGGCAACTGACTTTTACTCAGCGTGATGCCTGTAACGACCCTGCAAAACGAGATGCCAATAATTATTTTATGCCGTCGTAATATAAAAACAGTCAATATTAGAAAAAAACTAAAAACATATTTGGAATTTGCACAAAAAACTGAATAAAAAAATAAAAAAAATCAGATTATTTTTTTTTTGTTCCATTGTGTAATAAACTTAGTTTCGATACATAAAAAGTTCTAATGAGGAATTTCTTAAGCTAGCTGAAACCCCACAAGAATGGCATCTCTGACGGTGAACCACTTCTAGAATGCATTTAAATGGCATAACCGAGGAGCTTGCTCGCATGACAAAAAAAAGATTCACAGAAACGGAAGCCGTCTTATCAGCATCCCCTGGCAACAGCACTGATATTGATGATGGTGGCTTTTCAGAAATAAACCTTGTGAATATGAAGAGGATTTGGATATGTTAGACTTTGATAAGTTCATAGCCGAAATTGCATTGACATCTTCATTCACTTCAAAGGAAATCCACACAAGGAACCTCATTGAAAAAACTGAAGAGACAGTCATCAAGGAGAAAAGATAATTCAAATTTGCAATCTGTGAAAGAGGAGATGAAGCTCTACGAAAACATGGAGATGCTTCCTACAGAAGAGAATCCTTTCATGTGGTGGCATGAAAATGGGCCAAGGTTTCCATTATTATCAGTGCTTGCAAGCAAATATATAGCTCCTCCCTCATCAGTCAAGAGCGAGCGTATTTTTAGTGTAGTGTAGGGGGAATGTAAACACCCCAAAAGGGAACAGGCTCTCGCCAGATACTTAGTGTGAAAGCATTAATGTTTTGCATCACATTTGAGAATTTTTGAATTGAGTATTGATGAATATCTATCTTTATCTTAAAGGAGTGATTATTATTATGTCATGTTTGAATAATAGCTTTTTTTTATTTTGTCTTTTCAGCTGATTAATTGAGGTCTCTTCTTTCATTATTTTTATTCTTTATATTGTAGCTAGTTAAAGAATCTTCTTGCAAATTGTAATCATGTTAAAACATAAAAGCTAGTAGCTAAACTTTGTTAATACTTACTGGAAAATGGAAATGGAATATTTTTTGAATAAAAATAAACAAAAAAGTTATTAATATTATATTTGCATTTATTATTCCTTTAAGATACTATTTTAATTTATAAAATAAATATACTTGGACACAACCAAATATGAAATAAATGACTAAGTATTGGTTGTACAGGGAATGAATGTAATCCTGAGTTGCCTAGCAGTACACAAATGTTCTATCTTATTACTGTGTATTTATTATACCGTATTAATTAAAGTATCGGTATCGGTATCAGTATCGGCACCTAAAAAAATAGAGTATCAGTATCAGTCTCTTTTCTGGTATCGGTACATCCCTACTAGGGAGACAAATTATCAGCTTCACCATTGGAGATGCCATTCTTATGGGGTTTCAGCTAGCTTAAGGAATTCCTTATTAGAACCTTTTATATATCAAAACTAGATTTATTATTGAATCTAAAAGTTTTTCATAATTCTTCACCCAAAAAGTAAGAAGTAGGCCTATCGGCCATATTATCCAATACTGATACCAAAAAAAAGGCCTATACTGATACTATTGGTAGCGTTGGGCGGGGTGACATGGACCACTTTAGGTATAACTTCTCCCCACTTTCCCCTAATACACTTTTTGGATTTTTTTTTTCTGAAAATCAAGGCCCTATAGTAGGTCATAAGCACACAAAAAAATAAAAATGTAATTCTAATAATAATAGTTTTATTAAAGTTTAAATAAAGGTCATTTAGACTCACCTTGAAGGGGTGAATCGGAACACCATTGTGGGGTGAATTGGGCCACCTGTTTAAATTTCTCTTTTATGTATAAATTCAATTTTATATTTTAATTTTTACTTAATATAGTAATTGTTTATTACGTATATTAAAATTAGTAATAAGTAATTAAAATGTCAATAATGATACATAAATAAAAATGTGGTGGCCCAATTCACCCCATCCGTGGGACAAATTTTGACAATTTTTGGAATTCTTATTTTTCATATAGCTATATAAATTTCATTTTTTATTTTAAGTTTTACTAAATATAAGTAACTTTATTATATTAAAATTAGCTACATGTAATAAAAATGTCAATAATAATAATACATAAAAATAACAATGGTGACCCGATTCACCCCATCATCATTTTTTATGGCGGGGTGAATCAGGCCAAGTTAGGCCCAGTGATTTAACCTCTATGCACTGTTTGGAACAAAAATTTACTTTGCCAGTTTAAAGCTAGTTTTATCAACTGTATACAATGAAAAAATAATTAAAATCTGTCCACAACTTTTCATTTTATAAGAAATTTAAAAAAAACTCATTTTTCAAAAGTGAAATTTTATTTAAGGGCATTTTATACCCTATTATATTTTTAAAAAATATAAAAACTCTCTAGAATTAAAGATAATCTAAATAAAACTTGTAGTACTACTGCGTATCTATTGAATGAGCAAAAAAAAAAAAATTGTTTATTTTTTTTTTATTTAAAGTGGGCTGAATCACCCCTCTGAAAAAGGTGGGCCCGGTCACCCCACCCTACGCTACACCCCTAATATATATAAGGTATAGCTATATGCAAAACAATACAGTATACTAAATTATTTTCTTATATTTGTGTAAATGTTTTTAATATCAATTGCATGCATTCGAACACATTCAAAGACATGGCAACGTTGTTTGATGGGAATATTATAAAATTGATTATCTTTTCTAAAATATCCATATTAGATAGGATTACTCTTTTCCGGACTATTACCAATTTTAGTATCGTTTTTTATAATTTTATTGAAAATATAAATGTAAAATGTATGAAAATCAGTTGAAAAAAATATTTTTTGATACCATTTTGCAAATTAAATGTTTATAGTTATAATACACTATTTACATGATCGAGATTCACTGGAAATCCATTAATTACCCTTTTATATATTTTGTGATAATAGTTTCTATAGGGTAAAAAATCTGTAATTACCATGAAGCTGCCTTATTCCATAATCAATATTCTTACAATATTCTGAACAACTTTACCTTGTTCCTACCTTTTCTATAGCTTCTCTCACTTGATCCAAATCACCATTTTTCAATCCCCAAACAAATTCACTCATTTTTAATTATTGTGTCTGTGATAAATATATAAAATATCTTTTTCTTTTATTTTACGATAACTGACTAATAAATTGACGAGCACTTGATCAACTAAAATACTGAATAAAAAATGTATATAAGCCCTATATAAATATTCACTATATAATTTATTTAAAAATAAATTTCCAATTTTTAATTTTTCTCTTATATGCAAGTTATATAAATATCTTTGAAAAAGATGAAAATCTTTAATCCTTAATCACAAATCACAGCAATATTACTTCCTTTTATTTAAATTTTCATTTTATTTAAAAGGATAAATGGAAGGGACAGTAGTCAAATCTAGACTTTCGGTTAAGGTGTTAAAAGATATAGCACAATAGGCAAAACATCCCATAAAATTCATGATCATATATAAGTAATATCCATGTAATAATCATGTCACAATCTAATGATCATGTTTGAGTTCTAAAAAAAAAAAAAAAAAAAAAAAAAAAAAAAAAAATATAATATATTATATATATATATATATATTATATATATATATATATATGAAATAAATATAATATATATATACTATATATATATATATATAATACTATAATATATATTAAGTAAATTATGATGAGTGAATCTTCACGTACCAGGATTAGATCCCAGCCCGCGAACGGAGATATGCCAAGCCGTGTTACCACTCAACCACACAGCTTAAAAAGATACGTGACTAAACCTATGAAAGAGATGCTATTCAATAGGAAAAGGACCGCCTATGTCAGGACAGATACCTCACCACGCCATCTCCGCTTCACTCGCGTCAACCACGGGTAACACAACCCATTAAGGAGACCCACTCTCTAACACATATCAGAGATAAAAGCTCTAGTATAACTGATATCTCAAAACTTCACGTGAGAAGCGCGCGAGCAGCGACACATACTATAAATGAAAACATACAACTAATACTTTCGTCTGTAATTAATATTCTTGAAAATTTCTTACCCAAAGTAACGCCAGCTCAAAATCTGAAACAAAAAAGAATAACACCATTTATATTAATCACAAAAACAACGAACCAAGACAAAAAAATATCTTAATATATACAAACTACAGTTAACTTAACAACACCTAGAGATAATCAGTGCTCAGCTAGGTCGAATAGGAGCATCAGAAGACCGCGCTACAGTTCGAGAAGAACATAACGGGCCTCAGGCCGACGGCAACGTTCTTTCCCGACTACCCCAGCTACTGCGGAGTCCCGAGAAGAGAACCCCCGCGGACAACCCACACCCAAATACACACACAGAGCGGATGTAGAGGTTCCAGGAAGAACCAATCCCACCCTGCGTAGGGGATGCGGGGAGATTAGTTCCATTGCCCCGTAGTTCCTCCATGAGATTTGTAAGAGTAGACACGAGGAAATACATGACACCACTCGAACATACCTGCCTCGCGTTCAATTGTGTATACCCTGGGGTATTCTTTAAGTATTAAGAAAAAATAAAAGTCTAACTCCTTAAATTTTAGATGAATCCCTCACATAGAAGAACACACCATAGTACTTATCCCCCTGCCCTCGCACTCTCTACGTCCTAGAATTATTAACAAGAAAAAAATAATTTTTTTTTATTTTATACTTATAATTGTGTCTATAAACTATAAACCTACTTCATACCCGAGCATTCCCACACACACACGACTATAAAATATCATCTCCTCGAACTGTATACTAACTTGTAAGTGAATGTGTTAGGATATTAGCACTTCTTATTTCACTTTTTATACTAGCATTTTACTTGAAAACTATCCAAAACATTATTTCCACGACAGCAACAGATTCCTCACCACGCATTCTCCGCATTCACTTACGATTTATATCATAAAATCTAATTAATAGCTATTTATTAACACAAGGATCTCGATTTTTTATAATGTAGATGATAATCCATCTACATTTAACGTAATTGCCTGATTACACGATTTATACTAAAAGTCTTGTAATAATTAATCGTATACACTAATCCAACAGTTAAAACGTATTTACCTATTAAGAAAATCTTTGATACTACCTAATATATTGTATGTAAATGTTCTTTCACCCTATATTTATTTTACTTTATAGTTTGGCAATAGCTTTAAGAACTATTACGAAATTAATTGCAATTCATCTGTTTATTAAAAGTGGATGGAGGAGTAGGACCATGGTTAAAGATACCTATTATATATATATTATATATATAATATATATAATATATAATATTATGCCTAAGTCGTTTACCACTACAAACAACCGACAATAGCCTATAAAAGTATTATAATTACGCTATTTATTTTTCTCTAAGGATCTTTATATAAATATGTAAATTATAAGGAATCCGCCCTATCAGGACAGATTCCCTCAGCCACGCATCACTACGTACTATTAGCTAACTCGTGAGCTAGTTTCATAATATGTCATAAACACATGAGACTCCATGAATATAGTATGATACCACTCTAATCTAGGGTATAGTAAAATTTTATTAATAAATTATAATTATACCGCAAAATATAAACTCTGCCGGCAGTATTTATCAAAGCTGTGGTAACTATCACATTAGAATGTAAGACGCCAAACTTCAATTGTAAATAGAAATTCTTAACTGTATCACCTTTTAATAAATATTTAGCAGTGACTAAAACTCCTCAGCTAACCACCCTTGCTAAGGTCAAAACGCCCCGTTACCCATACACCCAACGAAAACATCCTGAAAAAGCATCTAAAGTGACAACCTAAACCATACCTATATTGAATAAGAACGACCAATTCAATCTATAACGAAGACGTAAAGGACCAACCCTATGCAAGAAACAATGCTACTCAGTAACGGCATCTCCGCTTGACGTCGGGTCAAATATAGTAACACTAAGTACCCATATATATTATATATATATATATATATATATATAATATATTTATAAGAGTACCTACACTCTAGAATCAGAGTATTAAATTCTGACATGTAAAACTCAATTATAAAAAACCTATATAACGCACACACAGTTCTAAATATTTGAGTAATAGTATAAATTATAACCCTTGAGTGAATCTTCACTTACCAGGATTAGATCCCCTAGGTAGCCTTCGCCGAACGGTATATATTACCCTATGCCCAAGCGTGTTAACCACTCAACCACGACAAGCTAAAAAAGATACCTGACTTAAACCTAGAAAGGAGTTTCTATATTGAAGAGGGAATAAAGTACCGTCACTATATGATCAGTACTCAGATATACTACTCAAGTCACACGCATCTCCGCTTGTACTACCGTCGATATCAAAAAGCCCCGCCATGGCGTTCTCAGTAGGGTCAAGGGTGAGGTAGTACAGTACTTGACCCTACTCCCCTCCTAAAGAAGTGATTATTTAACATATATTGCACCATTGGTTATAGTAGTGCTTCATTCACGGTCCTAATCTTTTTTATCCAAAAACCGTGGTTCGAGCTCGTCAGCCAACTCAAACGCAATTTTGAGTCACCGTGAAATCGCGGATCAAAGTATGCATCTAGGACAATTCATTCAATTCAGCAAAATACGAATGTACGGCATTGTTATCAAGAGCGATACAATATATATTCCGGGTCTATCCGTTTACATTAATGACTACGACATGTAGATGAGCCTAGCAAAAAAATAAAATAAAGAAAAAAGCGTCTATTAAATTATTTAAAATATATTATTCGAGATGCAAAAATTTGATATAGAGTAAACAAATTATCATTATTAATAATTAATATATAAACTATTGAAACTATATTAAACTATATAGTTTAATTACAAAATTAAAAAATCTAAGGTGTAAGAGAAATTTTTCAAAAATCTTAAAAAAAAATTAAATAATATAAATAATATCATTACCGTAATAGTAATTCTTAAAGGATATAAAATTTAATTATCCTAGAATTAAAATTGTTTAACATTAATAAAACTTTTTAAGAAATTTTATTAACCCTTTTCGTACTGAACTAAATTTTATTTTAATACGCAAATACAATTATTTTTTAATAACTAGAAGACTTAAAGATTAGTTTATAACTTGAGGTATGTTTAATTAATATATTTTACCTAAATTCAACAAGTGTTTACTAGTGGGCGAATTATATATATAACGTGCGTTTTTTCCTTATGTTATTAATATCGATAAGTTAGGTAAAAATTTAAGGCCAATAATCGTTTATCTTATTTAGAAAAAATATTTAAGATAACTAATTGTTAGTAAGTAATTTTAATCGCTATTGGTGATAGCAGGTACACCATTTTCAAATAATTTTATTATTATTTTCAATTTAATAAAATATAGAGAAATGATCAAGAAATATTATTTCAAATATTAATATTTACTTCCATGCTATCAAAAGAAAGAGTAAAATTATTATAATATGAGACACACAAACTATTCAAATATAATAAGACCACGATATTATAACATAGCTGTATGCAAGTATCTATCTGTTTCCAAGTTATCTATTCCGTGCGAATACGAGTCGATTCTCGACATCATGCACTGTCTATGAATAAATAGCCTCTTTACGAAATTCAGATAAATGACATTACATACAACCTATTTCTATCATTCATGACATATCATAGTGTGTGGCATTTTGTTTAATAGTACTTGAGTATAATTTGGGCTATAATTTAAATCTAGTGTGTATAGTCAGTCAGAGACTATATTCTTGTTCCCACTATTTCTTTTAATATACAAGTGTGTATGTTAAATTGCAGCAAACACCACCCTACATATATCTTCAAATAATCTATACATCACCCGTTTACTCCAATCCTTCACTATCTTATATAAGTATATACCATCTACTCCGAAGACGTAGAGTAAAAGAACACTGCTATATCGTCTAACGCAGACAGATTCAAAAAGACAAGACTTACTTCTCTAACCATGACGAATAGTACTTAGATCCAGTGAATTCTAGTTATGCGTCATTGTCAAATAGGAATTTTTGTAAACACATGATCTACGTCCATATAGGTTAGCCCTTTCCCAGTATTATTAATATACCCATATTTAGTTTTACTATAACTCCATACCCACCCAGAGAAAAGTAAACAGATGTAATTTATTCTCAAAACCATAAAAAGTTTCGCCTATACTTTAATTTTTCTGTTAACATCTATGGTTGGAAATGCAAGTAAAATTATTAGCCATGACCATATGTGAGCAAGATCGTATCCAATATGCAAATGGATATACTATATAATGTATACTAACATATCACAAATTCCAAATTAATTAAATTTAATGTCATTAAATAAATTTATTATTCTAAGCATGATACTTTTTATATTATGACATAATACTAAGAAACATTCTATATATAATATCATTTAATTTTAAAATATATGAATATTCATAATAAATTATATATATATAGTATATATAATGAGTTATATAGATAGTTGCTGTAACCGGAATGACGTATATTATATACAATAATATTTTAATTCTAGATCCGGATATCTGAGTATAAGCAAAACATTTTTTTGGGTAGTAAGAGCATAGGAATAGATTACTAGTATATAGAACCTAAGTATATTAGCATAGTATATAATATAGGTATATATATATTTACATAAAAAAATGATAATTGGATATTAGTATGGCCAATAATTAATATATAATGTAATATTTCAGCATATTATATCATATATAAAAAAGTATAATATTATATATATAATTATCATAGAAGTTCTTACAAACTAATATTTTACAACTCAGCTGCAGCTTAAGCTGGCAAATATAAAAACTTACTTTCATATCACACGGGTACGATAATTTAGTCGCATGTTACATAGGCTCAGGTTATCGATTCAGATCCCGATGATCACTAATTATATATGGATATAACAAATTATCTTAGATATATAGTTCCCTTATCCATAGCATTTAGAATATATAGTATAATGAGGTATCATATCGATATATACTATATAATATAGGTAATAATATATATTAATATATAGATATATATAAGAAATGAATAATAAGAAAGAGGAATAAAAAAAAAAAAATAATTAAGTATTCCGACATCGGTCATTGAGACAGGGTCAAAATCTTCCTCAAAAAGGTTATAATATAATAGTTTAATTCATACAAATCTTTAAGATAAGACTGTCATAAATTGTCATTAGTATATTATTATTACGAAACTTCACTTCTTACCGTCTCTACTCTCTCTCTCTCTCTCTCTACTCCTCTCTCTATCTCTCTCATTCTACTACTCTCTCTCTCTCTCTCTACTTCCCTCTCTACTCTCTCTCTCTCAATCTTCTATCTATTATTATATGAAATATAATATAATACAATATATAGATATATATATATATATATTATAAATATTAATATTATATAATATAATATATATATACATATATATATATATATATATATATTAGATATATAATAATATATATATATAATATTAATATTAATATATATATTATACTATATATATATATAATATAATTAATATTAATAATATTATACAAATATAATAAGAATAAATAATTAATATATATATATGTGAGTTTTGCAGAGTAATTTTAAAAAAAAAGAGATATAAAATATTAGGAAAATTAGTATAGCGGGGAAAAACCCGAAGAATGATAAACCTCAAAGAATTTAAATCATTGATATCATCTATAACTAAGAGGACTCAATCCTATACTCCTTAACTTTTAGCATATTCCGCTATATATAGATGAAGAACCTACAACTCACTCAGTCCATAAGCACACCACACGACGATTACAAAATATGTGCCAGCTATTCCTAGTAACCATAGCGATTTTATCAAGTATATAAGACAGTCCTCAGAAAAATAACAATTTGATATAGAACTGTATATATGATGACATATCCATCTATATTTTCGTACTGAGTAAAAAAAACCCAGTAACTTAAAGTAAGTGTGTGGATTTATCCACACTAAAGATATATACCCTATAATTTTTTGTAATGATTTACTCATTAAAAGAGTAAAAAA
>JABUQX010094646.1:7500-24942 GCA_015478945.1 Trachelipus rathkii | reverse complement strand
TTAGATCAATTTTTGTAGTTTTGCTCTTCGTATCAGTTGGTTTATAATCTTTGTTAGGTAAGAGGGTTGGTAATTCCACTCTTCCTTTGTAATATTCATGATCATACTTATCTGCCAATGATACTATTTTCTCCCATGGTATTAATTTGTCTGCATCATCTTCGTTTTCCAATAAATACTCCCTAATTTTCTTTTCCACATAAGGTGGTAAACTTAGAAGAAAAGCTTCCCTAAGAGAGGTATGCTCGCGCATATCTAAGCCGTTGTACGCTTTAGTGGCTAATTGTTCCAAACGCAACGCAAACATTCCAATACTTTCACCTTTCGTCAATACGGCTGAGTGATAAGCTTTAAGTCTGTACTGATCTTTTCTTTTCTCCTTCTGTTGATACCATTTTACCAAAGTAGATTTAACCGAGTAGTAATTCCGATCATTCTTAAGTATTAAATTATACAATTGTAAAAAGTCCCCTTCTAACTGTCTTCCTAGATATCTCAACCATTGTTGTGGGGATTTCGGGTAATTATGAGAACAGTAGGCTTCGAAATGTATTAAATACTGAACAAAATCTTGATCGGCTTCGTATTTATACTTGCCGGGATCCAAGACTTTTGTTTTTTGTGATGTTTTAACTAATTCAGTTAGCAACAGAATGGCTTGCATCATTAGACGAATTTGTTGTTGCAAAGTATCTTGTCGAGGTGATTGAGGTGGAAAAACAAAACTAGGATTAGGTGGATTCCTTTCTACATCATTTGCTAACCTATCACTTGTAAAAATTGGTTGAGTTGTCACCTTAGGAGTGGACCAAACACGATCTCCCTGTGACACCGATGTTTTCACTGCTGTAGAACTACTACTAACTACTGGTTCTGGATTGTTTTCTTGATTTATACTTCCACCTGGTTTAAATTCTGGAACATTTGATACATAATATTTGCTGGAACGCAACCGTCTTTCCGCATCCGCATCCCACGAGTTCCGTCGAAGATGGCTTTGTGCATTTTGTACTGGTACATTGTGCTGTTCAATCGCTAAAGCTTGAGCTTGCCGCGATTGCATATTAAAAAGCGAGTCAGTCAATCCGTTTATAATACTGTTAACATGACTAGCAGGGATAAGCCCATCCCCCGAAGGTGTTATGCCTGGTGGTATTGGTTCCAGATGCTCAGGAGGGCTAAGCTCAGTTGCTACAAACTGGGCCAGCTGCTCCTGAGTTTCCCTATCAATATTAGTGGCCATGATATCCACCTCTGATAATATTTCTTAATTATATTATATACCAACACAGTAACAACTTAAAATTATAGAATAACTAAATTTACGAGTGAATTTAAATTTAGGCAGAAAAGCGAAAAATTATATAAAAATATCAAAAGATGAAACGCTTGGTTTCGAAATTCCTAACAATACCTATTAGTTCAGCTATGTTAGTACGTTCCTATCTGAAAATATTTTAATTCAACAAGACTTTATTTCAAAAATAGAGCAAAGCAAGGTCAATTCAAAACACACGCCGTATATGGTATGGTATAGTATCGTAATATGAACTATTTACACTATTTACAATGAATTATTACTGACGATATACATGAGTTTCCTTTTACTTTACTTAAATTTAACAAAAGATGGTTCAAGGTGGATGATAAGTCGAATCCGGAAAGATGAATTAAACACACCCCGAACAGTTGGTTCAAGAATGTAGGATAGATGAAATGTCGAATTCCAAAAGATACGTTGGCACAACCCGAACAGTCCCTGTTCGGGCGCCACTTAAATTAACTGTGTGTAGGGCGTTCAATAAACTAACGGTGTAAGGGAGAGTCAAAGTTCAAGCTCTTTTGTGGTTTTTACTCAAGCAGGAACTTAATCAGAAACATGGAGGGAAGTATTCCTGACAAGTGCGTGCCCCCGAAGAGCTTGACCGACCACCCAAACACGTCAATTCAAGACCAAATGGCCTTCTGTTGTAAGAAGTCTCAATGCAAGATCCGTGAGACGTAAGAAATGAAATTAGAAAACAGGCGAAGCTGTTTAATTCCCCCTCCGTGGCCACCGGATAGCGCGCAGAGCCTAAACTTTACTCCAACGCGGGTAAGACACAGGGACTGCTCGTGTACCCGTACCTTCGGATATTCGTCCGAAAAGAAAGACCGAGATTAGTAGAAGGTAATGATGATCACTTGAATCCTTGAACCATTAACATTAGAGATGGATAACAGTAACGAAACATCGGTGATGGTGAAATTCCCTTGAATGATGTTAAAACAAAGGGGATGTAGAAGGAAAAAAAATCAGTAATTATCTGATCCTCAAAAATAAAATACATACACATTAAATAAGTAAATAAGACAATAAAAAAGTAAGACAGCGGATAATGAAGAGAAAGAATACTTCTTACTTTTATTAAGTAAAGTAAAGAAATTCTAAATATTTACAAAAACACAATTAAGTCTGTATTAATTAATTCAGAACTATAAAGGCTTTAGCTTCATTAGTTAATTGATTTTGGAAATTGAAAGATCCATAAATCTCCTCTATGAAACAAACTAAACCATCAACTAAGAAAACATAAATTTAAACTATCCTTCAACCACGACAATGAGTTTAATGAACATAATTTGAAACTATCCTCCAACCACGACAATGAATTGAAATGACCTTAAATTGGAACTATCCTCCAACCACGACAGTGAATTGAAATGACCTTGCCTTATTTAATAATTATTCCATTAAGACCCTTGAAAAATAAATAAACCCAAGACTAAAATGTTAACGCAATAAAGAACAATTCCGCTTATCTTAAAATAACTTGTTGCCTCTCAAAAGAATCCCCAGTTCCGGCAAAAATTTGTCCAAGGTATAGAATTGTTAGACAAGACTAATCCCAAGACAAAGGTTTGTCTAAAACTGAGAGATTCAAATTAACATAACATAAAGCAACAAAACATAAAAACTGGTCTCCAACATAAAAATGAAGCATCAACACATAAAACCTGGAAAGGAAAATACTCTATATTAAGTATTTTCATCCATGAAATAGTAAATTAAATATCTTAATTAAATATCTTTCAATTTTTTAAGTGATTCTGATAACTACTTGAAATTACATGATTTACTCAATATATCTGATGATTTCTCTGTATGACAAATATTATGAAAACTAAATGACCTTTTAACATTAATAATAAAATAATTACACTGAAGACCTACCCTATTAATTGGTCAATTATCTGTGAGGGTTTTAATGGTCTTTTGAATGGAGAAGATCTCCTACAAAAGAAGACATAAAACTACTTTATAAACCTAAACATCATATATTAACTTTCATATATTAACAATCATTAGTCAAGTATATATTATTTTCTAACATCTTCACAACATAATCATACCTTATAAGTTCTGATATATTTTCCAATAATGTGGTAAATTAACTCTGATAGAAGTGTTGATGTAATATTGGTGGCTCAATATCAACAAGAGTATATCTGCAGGATAGCTTTTTTTATACTCATACATAAATATTTCAAAAGAATTCTAATGCTGAAACATGTAAGCAAACAAAGATATAAAACTGCATAAATAAAAAAAATAAGTAAATCTTCATGCACACATAATGCCTAATGTAACTTAGGCATACATTTGTGTGCATGTAATAAACAAACATAAAATAAATATTAACCTAACTTCAAATGAATGAAACCCATTTCTCCTAGATCATTCAAGACCAGTTCAGATGAAAAGGTATCAGACAGTCGATAAATTTGGTTTTGTGGGGGTGAAAATGATCCACCTTACAACGCAACAAACCGTTCCCAGATAATAACCGCAGGTCTGAGGCGGATGATAAACGGAACCTCATTTGTGTATATTGTGAGAAGAGGGGTCATATTATGAATGAATGTTACCAATACCTTGATATTTGTAGTTGGTGCAAGAAACAGGGCCATCGAAGAACTGAATGCCCATTATATGGGGTTTCCCGGTCCTCTCCTACCCGGGAGTTCCAAATCAAATGCCCTTTTTGTCAAGGCCCTCATTCCGGAATGAAGTGTGGACAGAGATCACCACCTCGATATAATGGAAAACCTCAAGGAGTCGGAGGACCAAGAGTGGAGGAAATAAATAACAGGTCACCAAAAGGATCACCTAAACGGTCGTATTCAGGAGTGGTCAAAAAGGTTTCGTCTCAAATTTATAGGAACTCAGACCCTAATGAAGAGGGTGCATTTTGTCCAGAAGAGGAATCTAGATCTAGACCACCTTATTTAAATCCTTGTGAGTACTGTTATGTAGCTCATTATGAGGGCCAGTGTTTGGGGTTAACGGAAAAGACCGTAAGCTCCCAGGGTGTTAAACTCCCTTCCTCCACGGAAATGATTCGTCTTGTGGAGAGTAGGTCTATAATAGACTCAGAAAAATTGGATCCCTCAACTACACGATGTGAGAAAAAAATCAATTAAGGAAAATTAATGAATCTTTCAAAGACTTAGACGAAGAGATGGTTATATCGATCCATCTTTGTCAAGCGGGCGTAGAGCCATTAATGATTTGTATTACTCTGGACTGTGATACCAACACTCAATATGAATGTTTAGTTGATAGTGGAGCCGGGATAAATTTAGTTAGCTCCGAGTTAATTCCTTTGTTGGGTGAAGATAAAGTCTTATTGCCTTCCGCCGAAGTGGGGGTTAAAGCCATAAGTGGATTTGGAGTCGATGAACGTGTACCTGTCACCCATTATGTTGATTTACGGATAAATTTTGAAAATGGATTTAGTTCACCTCCATCCGCATTTTTTATTGTACCTCATCGGTATATGAGAGAACATCCTGTGATCTTGGAACATGTGCTCTACGGGATAATCACTTGCTGCCAGACATGGCTAACCATCAATTGATTCGATTGACTGGAAATAACCTAACTGTTGTCGCTGAAGGGTTACCTCGTTCTAAAAGGAAATCTCTAATACCAACAAATGTTGTTTCTATTAACAATATATCTGTGATTAATAATAATGTAAATGATGCCGATATTTTGTACGATCAATCAAATGATCGACATCTTAAAGTTATACTAAAAGGTCTGGGACGACAGGATAACGGTTTTAACTGGCAGTTGGTTCATACGCAATACCGAATGTATCGATCTCAAATAGTATGGGAAAATGGAGTGTTATATTTTAAGACTAAAACAGGAATTACGATATATCATTTCAATGGATTTGCTGATACATGTAGTACTTAATCTTCATTTATCGTGTGCTCATATTGGGCGGAATAAGCTGTTGCAATTGGTACATAAACAGTTTTGGAATCCTCGAATCAATCAAGTTATATCGGATGTGGTTTGTTGTTGCCCAACTTGTCAGATGCAGAAAACATATTCATCGAATGTTACACCCCCATGTTGAAAATTCTCACTGAGGGGCCGTTTGATCTTTGTGCGATGGACTTAATACAATTTCCAAAAACTTTCAAGGGAAATAAATATTGTATTGTATTTATTGATCACTTTTCAAAGTGGGTAGCGGTGGTACCAATAGCGGACAAATCCAGTTTAAATGTATCCAAGAAATTTAAACATCAGATACTTCCGTTTATTCCAAAAGTACCAAAGCGTCTTCTTACGGATAATGGCACTGAATTTACATCTCACATATTTCAACAAGTGTTACAGGAGTACAATATCAAACATGTCCGTACATCTCCACTTCATCCAGCTAGCAATGGAGTTTGTGAGAGATTTAATCGTAGTTTGATTCAGATACTGAAGTGTTTAAGTTTGGAACAACCTGCAAATTGGGATGAGGAATTGACCTCGTCGATATTGATTTACAATAATACAGTTCATAGTGCTCTGAATATGTCTCCTTCAGATTTTTTACTACATACGGCCCATTCAACAAGCCATACTTATCCCCAATACTGGAAAGATGGTAGTGTTAATTTTCGCCCTTATAAAAAGGGACAAAAGGTAGCTAGGAAAGTAATTCGAACTGGTCCTAGTACCGTAATGAAATTTCGTAATAAATGGGAGGGTCCGTTTGTAATTGAAGAAGTGCATATGAATAGGGTAACCTATATGATTCAAAGATTTAATAAACCTGATGATAGGTTACAAAAAGTACATTTCTCCCATTTGCGAGGATGGATTGACATCCCAGACACCTATGACATCTCACACATATCCCACACAGCACACACACTATATATGCTCTGACACACTCTTCGACATACTAAGTGCTATATGATGGATATATTACGATACAGTAGGATGATATAAATGGAAACTGATTCCGATAAACATCGTCAGAAAATTGATATTTTGAGATGGATCCAGGCGCACACACACACCAGTAAGGAAGTCGTCCTCTATAGTCTTACATGATATGATGTGATTCTCGAAACCGTATAAGAAATGTGACAGCCGATAATGAGTGTGATTCTTATTTATCACCACTCTCTGAGTCTAAAGAGAATTTACCGTATGATAGATCATATCAAACACTTTAGTCTTGAACTCTTAATACAGAAAGGCGCATTACTATCACAAATGTCCCCTCATGTAGATTGCCATAGTCCTGATATTTGATGATACTGAAACCACCATGTAGTATCCGTATCTGGTGGAGCGTATTGAATATATCTCCTGTGAAGTGCCACACCTCCCTGTGTGCAGAGTATGTTTAGCGACACCCCGCATGGTGGAGCTTAATTATCCACTAGTACTCCTCAGGAGTCTTAAGCGTGCTATATGTCGGTACTCCTCGCCATGTCTACTTATCGCAATCATGTGAAGCTATTGTCGAGAGCGCCGAACATGTCAGTCCTCACTACAGCATATTTGTGACAGCTATGCGCTGACACACTCTAAGCTGTGCGTATACTTATCAAGTATTGAATTAGTAGAGCGCTACTGTATCAGTGACATATACTCTCACATAATCGAGAATATCCACTGAGTGATAGTCTCCAACATTTTTTAAATTCTGTCATAGTCTGTAATGAACTCACATCTCGAGAAGATACCGAAAGATTAAGTAATTGTGCTCATGCGCGCCCTGACGTCTGACTGATAGTTAAGCGCTACTTCGAGAACACCAGATCGGAGATGCTTTCTTAAACACAATAGAGTACGTAGTGAGGGACTACCTTGGATATCATACACTTCTATTACGTATACATGGTACACTCTGTGAAGTCCTAACGAATCCGTTACTTATTGATGCTCGGGACCCCACACAGACATGCGCGGAAATAGATTCAAGAGGACTTGAATATTAATAGATTGTATGTAGTATTTGATATCACCACACAGTGAGAGATCGCGTTAACTCTTATCTAGTATGGAGATAGCTCCATGATTGTAATTGACTCCCCTGAGACAGTCCTATTATACAATGAAATTTTATCGTATGTTAGTTCACAGACCAACTCGTGAAGTATCAGCTCTCGTCACACTTTTTAACGGTATAGTAGTACGAACACTCCATGTAGGTAATGCATCGCAGTAACTACTCACGGAGATAAGGACACGTGAGCACCTACTCTGAGCATCTGCGCTCATACAATGATTATGTAGTAAGAACACGATGAAATTATATATAGACTATACGATTGTTTGATGTATTATATCTGAAGCCATCTGCGTTTCCGTATCTCAATCACTCTCTCACACATATCTCTGTAGCGCTCGAGTATTCTTAACAAATCTCAACGTCCCCTCTATATGCAGACCACACTGTATCCTCTCGGTAACTTCAGCATCCTGACAGAAGCGCACGCTCATTTTGAGTCCTAATTTCAAATACGAAGTAGAACGCGACTAGAGAGCACTCAAGCATTTGAGTCGTATATGCTCAGCCGACCTCACACTGAGCACAGTTATCCCCTTATTACAACTATTTTGAGGATGAATAGTTTTATTTAGTGGACCCCATGCTCGTATCCATTGAGATCTTCATTACTTTAGTGATAAGTTGACCCACTGAACTCTCTAACATGTACCATCTTTGTATCCCTGATCTTCCCTGACTAATTAGATGATCCCGCTGTTAGATGCATGATTAATCACTTTTAATGTGATGTGAAACCTCCTGCGAACTAACGATCAAGCGATGGGCTTTGTTATCGAGGAGTGATAGTTTACCCTCGTGAGATCACATGTCTCTAAACCAATTATCGTAAATGTGTGATCGTTACGACCGGATAACCTAACGCTCATTCCATGGATGACACCTGAACTACACTCATTGACTTTTATTTATTGTGTATCTCCCTTTAGTATATTCTCATTAATCTTGTAATAGAGTGTAGAACAACCTAAGAAGATTCGCGAGTCCATAAACTTTTATAAGTAGTGTCCTACTCACATCTCTCAATATATTGACTTATATTAGATATTTAATATCACTAATGTTCACTAAATTAAAATATATATGTATTGATATTAAAATTTTTTATGTCACTGAGGAAAGTCATAAAATAAATAATTGCACTAAACGCTTTAAAATATAATATAAGATAAAATATTAGAGTGCAAATATTATAGTATGAAATTTGCTCTTATGAATAAAAATAATAAATTTGAATAGTAAAACTTATGGTGATACATAGATAGCCCATATACTTGTATATCAATTTAAGAGTATATAAATGTTTAGAGGTCATCCGAATCTAATATAATTTTTTCATTTTTATTTTAATAAAAAATACTATTTCTCAAACATCGATGTTGTAGATATATAATCTTTATTGCTCGAATTGAATGCCTATTATATTACGATTCCACCAGCTGAATCCCCGCAAAAAATACAACAATGATAACTCAATATTGCAGACTTCACTTATTGGCTCAAGTGTGTCTATCGAAGGTCACTCTTGTTTAGAGAGCATACTCGAGAGTGATACATAAGCAATTCACTAGTATGTAGGAGGAGATCTAGGAGACAGATCTACCACACTAAGGGTTGATTTAGTCTGGTGGCAATTGGAGCTGAATGCCCTGCAGTGAGAGTATATAAAATCATTATGAACCCCAACGGTGATTAAGAATTATATGTGATACATAAATGTGATCCTTGTACTAACCAGTTAGCCTGAAATACTATACGATGATTGGTCTCACTAATGCAGATGGCATCAAGGCAACGGTATTCGAACCGTTGGAGAACTTCGACTCACTCACATTAATGAATGCATACTGACCTCCATGAAAAGAAATCATCTAGTAAAAGAATTCATCTGGGAAAATACCAAAGTAGAGCATTAGGGTGTATATATTTAAATGATTCAAACCAGAAACCGACTTATTTCTTATTAATATAAACAATGAAGAAGGTTTATAGCAAAATCCTATGGTAGTGATTACATCGTCCAGACTTCTTCCTTATATGGATGTAATTCACGACTTTTGATATCCAAATAGAAATGTAGGTCACATCTACGTATTTATGCTCCTTAATAAGTTTGAAAATATTTAGTATTACTAAATAAGGTAGAGATACAAGAGCAGAGAGAGAGAGAGACAGAGAGAACTAAAAATGAGTACTTATATTGTACTGTATGTGTGAGGAATGTAAATTTATCTCACTGAATTTCACTTACATGTATGTGAGATCATCACCACTCTCAGATGATATTGAACACATATTTATGATAATACCCCTTACCTATTGTGTGTACCCAACAAATGCATCTGAGATATAAACACCATATACTATGGAGTTCTCCTCTCAACTTTGGGACCGGCCTTGTAGATCAAAGTTGTTAGATTTTAGTGCTAGATATTTCTAGGGTGAATTAAAAATAACTTAATGACAAAGATTTTTTATTTGTTACGACTGTAGCTCAAAATTAAATTATATTGACAATGTCAGTGGTGTTTCTCGCAACCCTAGAGAAAGTCGAGATAATCAAAGACATTCAAAATATTAATGACTATGAGACAATAATACTGTTGGTAACGATCTGATTTAAATAATTTTGAGCTTGCTGTATGAAAGACCCGTCATCAACACCTGCTAAACATCGATGATGAGAGTTACGGCTGGGGACATAACCACTCAAGAACTCACAGATAACCGCCGTATTCGAAGCCATAGATCCGAGAATGTAACTTTCTGCTTCTCGGCTAGTGTGCATGGAATTCCACACATAATAACTCCGCCAGTATCATAGATATATCTATCATCCATTGGAGTACGAGTATCACGTATCCGGTCTATGCATAATATTAATAATCCTGAAACCGCTTTGGGATGTTCAAATGATAAAATGATATAATTACGAGGAAATAAGCGTCCAGGAGCCATGGACTAGGATGGAGTGGTGATATATATAACTCTTTACTACAGACAACCGAAACTGATTATCACAATTTGGAGGGAATAAATGAGCGTGATTAAAGATGAAGAGGAAATAGCTTTAAGCACCCTTAGAGAAAATTGAAATTGAACAATCAGTTTTAGTTCAATGATTAGTAAATACGTTGTATCCATGATATGAGTATATGCATCCGAGAATATACTCGGTATATGTGTGAAAGTTGAGACCATCCAGTGCGCTGAAGATCCATGCGTGTGTGGAGGAAATCACCAACTATACGTCACTTAATTTATACACATGTAGAGGTTACTTGGTCTGTTTATTCACATTTTATATATGTGTGCAAAGCATTCTATCTGATTCCCTATTCTCGGTAATATGTAACACACATCATCAGCATACTATTTAGTATCAATCTCCACCCTTATCCACTCTCTATACTGGTATGACCACGTTCTTCCAAGTGTTACAGTCTAGGCATAGTGGAAACACGTTGATGAAATTGCGTTTTACGCTGAAATATCGTTCTGAAATAGTCACAATACCCATATTATTCTATATCTCTATCCTCTGCCTCGATCGATTGTCTATCTCCATGTGGGAATTAAGTAACTCACCAATTTATATTTCATAAAGATGGGTTTGAGGACTCCTAACAGGTATTGTCGTATCCGTGGCGTTGCGTTGAATGATAATGTCATTAGCATGTGAAATGAACTAAATTCATGCTGGTCATTACCGATGTCAATGCTTGAGTGCCGATAGCACGCGAAGAAAAAAGTATATTTCAATTCTATTTATTAGTTATGACCTTTCAGTAATACTTTCTCCATAATATCATCTTATAACCTACCATTGATTGTGATAAGACTTCAAAAAACTCAGCTATATATATCTTAAAATAATCTAAATCTATTTATCTTTCTCTATGTCTTGTAATAAAAGCGACAACAGAGAAACACGACTAGCTTATCACACAAAAAGTCGCACTTATGATGATAATAGTTAATACATATTATCATTAAATTGAGATCTATTGTAGAGTAGATTTATCATACTGAATTCTTACATTACCAATATTCCTTCACATCATTCTAAAATTATATCGAACAATCTAGGTACAGCTGTCTGGAGCATCATAACAAACATAAAAAAATAATAGAGTAATACACCACATTTACTTGTATGTAGATTTAATCAAACTTATCATATACGTAGATGATATCAGCCTCAATAACAGTGCTACACAATCAAATATAATATAAAAGATATATCCATACATATCCACAGGAAAAAAATATCAACACCAGATTAATATTGTGTTATAACTCAATATACCACGTACACAATAATCTCAAACGTTGTTCCATTGTTGTATCAATATACCATAGGTATATTAGTATTATATGAATAATAAATACAACCATACATATATTCATATACTCATAGAAAAGAGTGATCGAATAAGTAATAAAAAATGACAGATAAATTATCATACACCTGACTTCATGTTAAATATGTAATATAAAATAATGATTCCTATGATTTATACATCCTTCTTTATATTCGAGGAACCTGTATAGGCGAGATAATTCGAGTCGATATTCTAAGAATGTTCTCCTCACTAAAGAAGTCATATGAAACAGGAAGGAGAGTAGAGCATTTGGCGTTAGAAAATATAGAAAAAATACAAATAGATTTTGATAAATAAATAAATCTCGAGATACTAGAGTAATAATCTATGGTGATTTCTATACCATTTGCGCTTTCACATAGTATACACGGAACTCCACACCAATCTCAACTTTACACTCATCTGTTGGCTTCACTATTATGTCAACCAATCATACGAGGGTCCACTTAATAACTTGTGACCTAACATTGTATCCAGTCGTTATAAGATGACGTATCGATCTATTAATCAAGCAATATAGTCCTAGCGCGGACCACATTGTCACCTTGTATTCTACAACCTCCTGAAGAAGTCACCTGTGAGTTGAAATGATCTATAATCTCTCAGTTCTAAGACTAGGATCTCTTATATATAACCAAAAAATATCCGTGTTCAACCTGGAGAAAAAAGACTGTTCAAGAGCCTATTAACTATCACAAAACTTCAGATATGGTGAATAAGTGTCACACACGTCTCACAGTTTAGCATTTCTTGCATTATATGAGACAACACTTCGTTATCGCGTAAACCAACAATGGTCCTACACGGGGATCAGGAATATCTAATCCTTCCTAGTATAAACATATACAAACCACAAGTCTCACACCACTAAGAAATCAATGAATCCTGCACCGCACTAAAGTAAGGTTCATCCACTACTGAAACAAAGGGATCCTGCTATTCTACAAGCTAACACCAATCAAGCCCGTAAAATGCAGAGGAGAGATAACTATTCCTATCTATTCTACTGAATCTATACATATCGCACTATCAACAATAGAGTTGATTAAGAGCTCATCGTACACTACATTAGTTACCCTCAAGTACTTCCAGAAGGTAGTCCAACATGTGTCTTAAAAGCACGCTCTCAGTCTTTATCGCGATACGAATGTGTGCCACATGACAACCTACATGCCTGCTAAGTTTAGCTGGTATATTATATTTCAGGAAAGAGTCGCACTAACGCTGAGATAAGTTTAGAGCTGAGGTTCCCAAGTTGCACACTAGACACCGCCGGCGAAGGCTCATGAAGTCTTAAAATTATTTCATACGAAGTCATGAATATTCATTCATCAAGAGAAAGTGTGCATTTCAGAGGAAGATCGACAACCGATGCTGCAACAGGAAACTGCGTACACTCTCTCATCTTCACTACCTCGTCTCTCTACTAGAAGTTGAACTGTCTTAAAAACCTTCTTAACATTTTCTTTAATTATTGTACCCAAGTCATTGGTTGTAATTTTGCGTGAGTTTCTTTGTACTCACCATTACAGTATATATATATATATAAATTAATATATATATTATTATATATAATATATAATAATATATTAGTATATATATATATATATAATATATATATTAATATATAATAGTTAATATATATATATATATTAATATATATATATGATATATAATTATTATATATATATAATATATTATATAGATATAATTAATATATATATATAATACTATATATATTTTAATTATATAATAATAAGAATAATATTATATTTAACTTAGATTAAATTTATAATTAATTATATATAATTATAAATAAATGAGAAGTTTAATTAAACAATAATTACACAAAAAATTCTTAAAAATATCGAATCAAATTAATATACTAAGCACTCATATAAATAAATTACTCAATGTTTCAACTAAAATTGGAGACAGCTGATTTGTAGAGAGAAAAAATATATACTGAATCTTTGATGCATATACATAAAGATTATTATTAATGTGTCTATTGCCAGCTTCATATTTCTAAAAAAATAAAAAACATATTATAATTTTAAATATGTATTTTTTATTTATTTCTGGGTTTATAACTCATTATTATTATTATAGTTTCTATTTATTATACCAGCAATATAAAAAGTTATATTAAAAAAGAATAATGTAGGTGAGATATATCATTATAATAAATATATTATTATATAATATATAATTTAATATTATATATAATATATATATAATATATATTATTATATAATATATATATATATATAATAATAATATATATATTAATATATATATATTATATATATATATATATATTATATATATATATATATATATCCTTTTAATCCCAAGATACTGGGAGTTAAGGTGACGTGCCAAAGCACAATAAAGAAAAGCAGTAAGAATATAGATACTCTATAAAGTTGAAAAAAGAAATGAGTACCCAGTACTACCACCCCCTCTATATACCATATTTAAATATAGTAAAGAACTCAATCGTGCAAAGTCTCAGTAAAATCCACCCTATTGAAGCTCACGTAAGTAACTCGCAGACGATCCTCTATCTTATTGTGTTAAAATCGCAATGTTGTAGTTTTATCAGTGTAGTGGGCCCACAAACCATTTATACCTCCCTCACAAAACTCCGCCATTCTCTTTTATGCACCTTTCTTCTCGCCTTCTACAAAACTCACATTTCTCTCCTGCATGCATTCCTTTACTGACTCATCACTTTTTCTTCAGTTTTCCCAGTCCGGTTGGTTTACCCAACACCATCACCACTTATAATAAATTCAGCCTTAAACCAATCTGACTATCATTCATCCTGTCCACACGAAAACCCATCTCGACATACTTACATTTATATCTGTGTTTACCGTTTTAACGGGACTGCTTTATCAATTCCTATTTAATCAATTTTCGCCACACCTAGCACGCTCTAGTTGAAGAGGGACATTTTCCATGAAACTCCCTTTTTTGTAAGATTCATGAAATGTAACAATTTAATACATCTAGTTTCATCCAAGTGAGTGATGATATGAAAAAGAGTTTTGTTTTTTTTCACGTGTACTACAATAGTAGTGGTCAATAAACATAATCATGAAAAATTTCCAAATCATTAACTTTTTCTAAATCACTCTTATTTATAATAGTGAATGCAAAAGTGTAATGTTAATGATATCATTACATTAACTATTAACATATTCACATATTGATTGTCATTGACCCTTAACTTGTATGTTTATGCAAATATATATTTTGTGCAATATGGAGAGTAATATAACAGAAACAGTTATTGAATAAAAGTGATATATGACACAAGAGTACTTCTTACGAGTCATTCATTTATCCTTTGTGCCTACTTGTTCTATTTTTAAATTTTCAAATGCGCTTGGGATTATTGTTTTTCAAAGTAACTTGGGTCGAGTAATAGAGTAGTGACGTCATTGACTCCTAACTTTGTGAAATTTTTCGTTCGATTCGTTCATGCATAATTATGTATGCGCTTATGGAAGACATTCGTACAAAGAGAAAGTTTAATATCCAAGTTAATGCAAATACAAAAAAAACAAAAAAAAAAACAACAACAAAAAACACTGTAAATAAGAGGAAAATTAAATCAAATCTGTAAATTACAAATATAATATAAAAACTGCGTTTCATTCTCAGACGAAAGAAACGGAAATCTTATTTTATAAAATATTAGTTTTACATTTAAAAGTATTTAAAAAAATATGATTACGCAATTTATATATATTTTAAAGAATAAACAAACGAAACTACGAAATTCTGTTATTAAAACATTTGATCATATAACCTTGAATAAATTTCAAAGTGGCTTGGGTCGTTGTCTTTTCAATAAGACTTGGGTCGAAAACTGTCTTGTATTATTTGTTAGCCTAATTGAAATTTGAGAATCAAATTTTCATAAACCAGATAAGAAGTAATGGAAAAATTTGAGTTTAGCAAATAAACTAGATCTTTTAATTCAAACATAAATATTATTCTTGTGTTATTTCTAAAAGAAATAAAAAAAGCATTTTATAATTTAATTAGGTTAATATTTGTTTATGTTATTTTCGTAACTCATTATTATTATTATTCAAGGTTGATAGTATTGCAAAAGTTATAAAAAAGAATAATGGGACATTAAACACACACACACACACACACACACACATACACACATCTACACACTATCTATACTATATATAAGCTAATACTTTCTGATGTTGACACGCTTTTCGTTCTGTGACTTTCTTGCTGTCTTAGCGAAGATTTATATATTATGTATGTATACAGTATCTATGATTCTACAAGACGTCATATTAAAGTGATTATTCTCACAGAACCAAAATTATCTAATACTTCTCAACTTAGTGAGTAAGCAAATTATTATTTAAATAAATATTTAAGAGATTATAGATTAATAAGATAGGGGAAAAATATTAGATATTATTAATTGGTATATTCTCACTGATTTAGTAAATTCTAGTTGTATAACTATTAATAAAAACTTAAACTTGAGGTATTTATAATTAATGTTTAGGAGAGAATTCTTCTTCACACCTATCACCCATTTGAAAAACTTAACCTCCACAAGATTATCAAACCCTCCCATGAACAATTACTAACTTGCCTAGGGTATAGAGGGTCATCAACTATGTTCTTTAATTTATACTTATATAATAATATACCTATATATATATATAAATATATAAGTATATATATAATATATATATATATATATATATATAATAATACTATATAATTAATATATATGCTAGAAAAAACTAAAACTCGAGTAAATTTAATGATTATGCATATTAATAAATCATAATGTTTACTCGATACACGGTACGAAAAATATGTGCTATATAGAATAATTGATTATATTACATTATTATCGTGCACGTAGAGCAAGGAGCACAAGTGGAGGAAGCTCAAAGCAAACGCAGTACGATCCGCGGAGCTCTCTCACGCACACGCTGCTTCATCTGCGATAGGAAATACGAAAGTTCAAAGAAATTAGAAGATTTCGGAGGTCAAAGTATAGAAGATTACGTAGATGTTAGGTTTGTGATGTAGGTTTGTGATGTTCAAAAATAGTGGTTCGAATGTCTAGTAAGCACAGCACACCACCTGACACCGATCAGGGGTGAGATTACAAGAGACAAGGTGAGGTTTGTCTCCCCGCTAACGGGAGCAAGTTAGTCTGGGACCCGTAGGCCTGCTTTACTTGAATAGACTGTGTCCGAAGGGATGTGAACGTTGTAACATATAAAAATAATCTAAGATTTTTACCCAGAAATGGGTGGTAGAAGTAGTGTAAGAGTCTTCCCTGGTCGTATACTCGAAAGAGTTGAAATATATAAGTATGCATGAGACGGAAGACTATCAGATATAGGTCTTCGTGTGGAGATTTAAGAATAATAAATAAAATATGTAACAAATGATCAATATGATTAGAAACACAGTTCACGAAAAAAGTATCACCAGTGAAGCCTTCCTACTAAAACGTGCGATAGCACAGGAAGTGTACTCGAGACGAAACAGAGTCTAAATTATACATGGAAATGGAAGTATAGCAGTTCTCATGTGTGTTAATGTCATAAAGATATTCAATAGATAAGAAAGCGCAAAAACCCCATTAAAGACGTGTGGAAGTCAAATAGCAAATGGATAGCGAGGGT
>JABUQX010094646.1:0-5000 GCA_015478945.1 Trachelipus rathkii | reverse complement strand
ATATATATATATATATATATATATATATATTAATTAATTAATATAATATTATATATATATATAATACTATATATATAATATATATATAATATATATAATAGATATAATTATATATATATATTATATATATATTATATAAATAATATATATAGTATATATATTATATATATATTAATATATATTATTATAGATATGTAGATTAATGAGTTTATGTTCCCAAATATATCATTTGCTATTATTTAATATTAATAGACAATACAATTGAATATACTTATAATCCATAAAGTAACTCTGAAATAATTCTATTAATTATATAAGGAAATGTGAGATGAATTGAAATTGATATATTCAAACATAAGTGAGTGAGAAAAGTCTTGGCTTGTATTAGATATTTAATATAATAGATTCGTAGAGAGAGCTCGATATAGAGCTTGAAGGCACTGTTTTCATCAGATGAGGTCAATTATCCTGAACACGTTTAAGAGCAATGTAAGACGATCATAATACCATTACGACACTCTCTCAATGAGTCATGTTCTATGATAACTTCTCTGATACAGCCTCCCAACTGGCTTGTTATAAGTATATGCTCGTGCGATAATAGAGATATGCGCAGATTTTCATTCTCTCTTTAATCCTTTCTGCGCTCATATATGCACAACATTTTTTAGATTCAAAACGATTGGTAAGGATATTGCGTATTACAATATATATGTAAATGATTTTATCATAAATAAAAAATATCGAGAGCTTTTTTCTGTCCATTCGTATAATCTGACCTGAATACTCGGTTAAAGAGTATACAGGATTGGGAAGATACAGATTTTTGTTAAAATATAATTTTTATGATATGAGTAAGATACGTAATTTGTACTCTCTGTGTCATGGTGAGGAAGTTTCTAAATTTTCTAATAAAGTTTCCCCATATGCAGCGGCAAATTACCCTTGATACCCTTCCACACCCCCGTTTATTTTATATCTCTCACAAAAAATGTAAACCGTTCCCTAGTAGTATACTGATCTAAAAGTTCGTATTGATTTGAACAAAAAGTAAAAAAATTATCATGAATTTTTTTCGCAATATGTAAATACTTTACAAGTATGTATGTATATACTACTACAAGATATATATTAATACATATATTTTATTTAGATTAATATTTTGTATATTAGCCCAACAGTTATATTTTACCGTATCTAGTAATAAATTAAAGAAATTATTTGAAAACATTGATGAGTAGTGTTCGCCATGTAGCCTCGTGGAGCAATCATGTGCGTGTGTTGAGTAGTGATCTGAAGAGTGTGACTTTCTTGCGTCGTAAACAAGATAAGAGTAATAGTGTTGCTAGCCTACTGTCCGAGTATAAATACTAAATAACGCTCTGACAAATCTCTACTATATACACTGTCAGCTCCATGCTTTATAATCTAAGTAATATCATTAATATTAAGTTTTATATGATATATGTATTTAAGTGTTTTCATGATTTTTATCTCATATATATTTTCTTTAGTATGACTAAATCATGTAGTCAATCGCCATGCTATCATTATTACTAATTCATTACTAAATAAGATCATGAAATTAATATACATGACTCATGCTATCATAACTCTTCTCTCTACTCTGAGATTATCTGACGTGACTACTATTCCTGTCTTATATTATCATCTGGTATTAGGGTCCTTAGATAAATTTTGTCTGTAACCCTCAATCAGTATCCAAGCTTATATCTCGTTACTAGAAACTTTTTAAGAGACTAATAAAACTTTTCACACTTTAGTTGATAAATCTCTTGAGGAGCAAAAAAGCGTTAGGTTGCGTATTCCTATTATCTCACAAAAAAATTTATTAGTCTTAAGACCAACGATATTAGCATCCTTTCAATAATGTCTAGTGCCTCTACAATTAAAATTCAAAAAACACCATATATCAATGCTCCTATGAATTAGTTTTCGTTATTACATCGGATATCACAACTAAAAAAGTATATTTTACTATTTTTCTCTCTTTATTGTATCTTTGCCAAAAAGAAAAAGATAAAATAGAAAGAATTCAAATTAATGATGGTGCATAATTAACATATTCATCATGCTATTCATCTGATTAGAATTAATTTTTTACAACTTGTAACATAAATAATTCAGCAAGATACACATTTTTTCATATTTTATATATAATGTATTGTGTATACCAATCGGGGTTTTGCCACTGATCACAGTTCAACTTCTTGCTATTTTACTAAAAAAAAATCTTGTTATTTATTACATTAGACTGCTATTGCTCAGTGAATATAAACTATTAAAAGATACCAATCACTTACTTTTCTATTAATTTTTCTTCCTGTTTTCAATTTATGTATAGACGAAACTTAACCAGGAAGGATGATTCAGTCACAAATATTACAAACATTTGGTATATTTATAAAACTTTATAAAAATTATATGGAAACAAATAAAATGTTTGTAGATTTAGCACAAACAAAGACAGAGTTCTCATAAATTATGGGTCGTTCAGTTTATGGAGGGACCAGGGTGAGCATTTCAAAAAACAATACTTAGCCAAGGGTATTATAATTGACATTTCTCAGCTTATAGACATTAGAGATCTGTTGTTTTGTTTCAGTCACAGTGATCAAACCAAATTTACTATAAACAATAGTGTCTTGGATAATAAAGAATGTAAAATGCCTTACTCATATTATTTGCGTAAACGTCGAATTAAACTCAGTCAGGAAATCTAACCACTGTTTGTCTTGTCGATTTAATGTCATGTAAAATCCAACATTTATATGATCCACACTGTATATAAGACAATCTATCTTTTCGTGAATCAGAATAAAGCTGCATACATGTAAAAATTTAGAGTCACCCCATAATAAGAACATTATGCCATTTAGTGTTGGTTAGAATACCTCTACGCACTATGAACGTCCCACTTTATTCGTTTAATCATCAATATTTGTATACATAATAAAGAAATGTAACTACATCTTTACATATGGTATTCAACCTCTAACACTTCAGAAGTTGAATATTCATCTTTACGATTAAAAATAATTTTGGCATATGTTGTCTTATGATTGGGAGGTGGTCCAAAGTCTTATATTTGGTGATATTCTCGCCTGAAATGCGTATTTCTTTGGCACTATAGATTGATATACTCTGATATATTATTGTATTTTGTTAATGGACTTGTTTTCTCGGATCATTTTGTGTGCATTATACTGCCGACTAATGTGTGAATGCTTTAGTTAATTCAGTCACTAATAAGAATAAATTATTAACTTCATATATTATATATACTACGTTTAAAATCATTTATTTTTGATAGATCTCACATAGAATTACTAAGATAGCACAATCTTTGTGCAAAGTCCATTCCAAGGTTTTTGTTTTGTTTTTTTTTTCCATGAGTTAAATTTTCAAAAGCTTTATCCCATAATCTGCTTACATCAAGATATTCTTTTCATATCAGATCCCACACACACATCTCTCAAATAATTTTATGAGGTTACACTATATCTATGATGAGCCTGAAAAAATTGTACTCGTTTGGTAGTTATAATAAATTAAATCCTTGTTCAATTGATTCACATAACCAAAACTGCTATATATCTTAAATATTCTGTATAGCACTACAGAGACGATTATAAGTATCACATCTTTTACGTCATCGCTACACATATTCTTCTAAATTTGATATGGGATGTCATAAGAATGTTTTACTCAATATTATTTATTCTCACTTTATATTATATTGACACTTCAACTGCTCCTGAGCTCACATTCAAGCAGGTAAATCTTAAGCATCGAACTAACCTTGTCATTTATCTCACGCCTTTTGATGAGATTCTCTCAGCTCAAATTTTATAAGTTTAGCCAACTTTTTTTTAAACTGACAAAGTTACAGCACTGTTGAAAGCACACAAAGAGCAGTCCCTGTGTCACCACCCGCGTTAGATTAAAATCTACATTCTACCCTATCCGGCCACTAAGGAGGGGAAATTAAACAGCTTTGACTGTTCCTTGATTAATTTCATAATTTTTTTTGATCTTCAATAAAGAAATTTTCATACGGAAGGCCATTTGGTCTTGAATTGACGAGTTAGGCGGTCAGTCAAACTCTTAGGGGGTGCGCATTTGTCAGAGTAACTTCTTCCCTCCATTTTTCTGGTTAAGTGCCTGTCTGAATTAAAACCACATAAGAGGTTGAACATCGACCCTCCCTTACATACCGTTAATTTAGCTGGCGCCAGAAGAGGGACTGTTCTTGCTGTGCCCTATACATGTTATGATAATATTAGACAAAGGAATTTATATAACTTTAACTTTAATAATAAACTCGCATAACGTATAACCTTGGAATGACTTTGATTTTGTATTCACTAAACTAATTAAATCTTAGATAGGACCTAACATAGCTGAAGCTTATTAGTCTTACGTTAGGAATATAATAAAATAAAATCTGAAACCTACGGTTTCATAAAATGGAAAATAACATATTTCTTTTTTTCATTCTTTCTATATATTTTTGGTTTTATTGTTATAATAAATATAGTTATAATAAATTAAGCTAAAATGGCCACTAATGAAGATAAAGAAAATCAGGCTCGCCTTGCTGAGTTTGTAGCAGCTGAGCAAAAATAGTTCCTGATTCCAATGCCACCAGTAACCTTAACACCCTCAGGGGAAGAGATTATTCCAGTAACGAAAGTTTCTGATATTATCGGCGGATTAAATAATCATTTAGTCAAATTGCAACAACAAGCTCAAGCTTTAGCAAATGAACATACAAATGTAGGTGTAAATACACCACTACCAGAAAACATTGTAGTAAAGCAAATAGATTCACAAACAGCATCAAACACAAAGCCGTCCTCGACAGAAATAGTGGAGTGAGGATGTGGATAGACAGTTGCGAACCAACAATTTTTATATCCCAGAGTTTAAACATAAGAATAGGAATTCAAACAATGTGGAAAATCTGACAGAAACAA
>JABUQX010094645.1:10000-24359 GCA_015478945.1 Trachelipus rathkii | reverse complement strand
GGGTTTAACTTACAAAACACAAATTATTTTATTCTATGTAAGGTCCTCTACTACTACACATAGCATCTATCAACATCCTATATATATATATGATTATTATACTAATTATTAGTAACATATCTATGTGTATACTTAATTACCGTGAAATTACCATATATACGTCCTTTATAGACTACGTACTTTCTTATAATTTAATATTATATACTATATATACTATATAATATATATTATAAATAGTATATATCTATATTAAATATACTAGTATATATATATACTACTACTATATTATAATATCAGTGCCGGTAGCTTGAAGCGTAATTATAATTGCCGAGGCAGCTATATACTATAATATAGATATATTATAATAACTATATGAACGGTATATATATATAATTAATATATGATATCTCTATATATATATATAATATAGCTATTATATAATATATTATGTAATAATATACTTATATATATATTATATAAATATAAGTATACATATATATATATATAATACATATACATATATATATATATATTCAGTGTATATATTAAATATATACAATATTATATCCACTACTAAATATATAGATTATACCACCTCCTAATTTACTAAGGCATTACTATAATATATATATATATTATATATAAATATATGTATATATATATAAATATAAGTATACTATATATCTATACCTATATATATATAACATATATATACCTATAAAATAATAACTATATATAGTATTATATCATCAGTATGGATATATTTTATACATTTATGAAGGTTTATAGTTAATCAAAAGTAAAATATAATACTATCAAATATACAAATGCAACGTTTTTAATTAACATTTACTAAAATATATCACCTACTAAATATATATCACCTATTATATAGCATACTATACCTATATATATATAATAAATATACTTACAATATATCATCATATATATATATAGAGAGACGAGGAGAGCAGATTCAAAATCTTTATTTTTCAAAATTATTCGGACCTGATTTCACTGGCGTGGAACACGAAAGCTATTCCGTACTAGCGAAAAATTTCGCGTTATTTTTTTTTCGGCTCGAACAGCAACGGCATATGACCCTTGGCATTTTTCCTATATATTAATATGAATTAATGAACGATCTACCCGTACACGCCATAAGACTTTTCAAATGTTACTGCTTTACGGAACAGAGTAGATAGGAAATTTGCCAAAATAGAATCCTACATTAAATTAATTATAATTGTTTTACTAAAGTATGATTGTTCTCATTTAAATTATCAATTTTTAAATTCTATTTCCTCTGACAATTTCATACAAGAAATTCTAATGAATATATTTTACTTTACCATTTAAATACTATTTTATTAGAAAGGACTTATAAAAAATATGGGGTAGGAGCTACCTACCCTGCCTACCTATGTGATTACGCCCTAAACACTATCATTCATTATAATCATGATAAATATAATATCATTATATATATATATATATATAATACTATAATATATAAATATATTAATATATCTATATTAATTATCATATATATAATAAAATATAAAAAAAACTTTATAGCATTATCTAGTTACTCTTCAAAATTTAACGCACACAAGGTTAACGTGGGCAAAGAAAGTGGTTGAAAAATGGTTGCAAGAACGCGAAGCACACCTTATTGGGAGAATGACACAATAACTGATACGGTGCAAATTCCTCTTAGGGTAAAAACGTTGGCGTTGATAGGAGTGTGAGACTTCCAAGGTGCTAGCGCCAAAGGGTCTCGAGTTTGGGTTTCCAGGAGGTTCGGCGCTGTAAACACAAAATGTTCGGGTGCGAACGACGACGGCCGCGGGGGGGTACCGCACCGAACTGTGTTGTAGGTCTGTTATTCATTACCAATGAATTATTTGGACCCCCCTCAGGCACACGAGCTGCGCAGAGCTTATGACTTTGATGACACCCACGCTGCGTCACCGTCCTGGCATGACTCTTGATGACGTTTGCGCAAATATCCATTTACAGTGATTTTGATCCATACGTCGTTCAGTGCCTGTCGCAGAGGCCCGGGAGGGTCCGTGGAGAGGGGTTGCAGCTGTTGTCGGATCCGACGTTTCAGATATCCCACAAAAAATTGTCGAATTGGGTTGAGGTCCAGGCGATTAATCGCTGCGCCACTCCAACGCACCCGTAATTTGAACCATGCCATTGGAAATTCGTTTTCACCACTCCTTCCTCCTCTCCTCCTCCTGCATTGTCATGCATTAGGATTGAAAAAGTCACCGATGTAGGGGCATATGGCAAGACATCAGGTTCGAGTATGTCTGTCATATACCTTACGGCTGTAAGGGTGCCTCCATCGAAATGCTGCCAACTGCCGTAGACCCAGCATAAAGAGATGCCCCCAGACCATAACCGACCACCTCCTAAAGCGGCAGCACCTGCAGCACATTGCATTGCTCGAACCTCTCCTTTCTGTCGTTGTTCTCGGACATAATACTCTAGCATGGCCTGTCACAATCGTACCAGAGACCCTATCGACTCGTCCGTTAAAAAGAACCTTTGCCCAATCGTCGACCGTCCAATGGAGTGTTCTCGCGGCAAATGATAGTAGTGCCGTTCGAATGTGCCGGGTGCGTTGCGGTAGACCTAATGGCCACGCCTCGTGGCCGGTAATTGATGTACGCACATGCGTCGACAACTGTATTGTCACCGTACTTCTGGCTGCCGTGACCTCCGTCAGCTGTATCTGCAGATGTCCATGCCGTTGTTGGGTACTTCGACCTCCACCCATGCACGCTAAATTAGTAAAAATTGTCTTCCACGGGATGTCCGTAGGCCCTGGAGACCTACCTTGTTCCTCTGCCGGCCGACCATATTGTAAGGATTTCCTGGTACCGTTGGACCCACCCGTGCAATCGTTGTGTGCGCTTTACACCGAACCGTCGACCAAGTGCCTGGTACCCGTGCCCTTCGGCGTGGAGTATTTTATCTTGCAGCTATTGTATCTCTTAACAGTTACGCACTATCGCTCTCCATGAATTTATATCGAAGTCGCTTCGTACCGTGAAGATCCCCCGCTCGATTATTATCCCCCGACTAACCTACCCCACCTCTCCCCAGGTCTAGTTTAACTGGATTTATGTTTTCCTGATTTTATCGCAGAGATAGGTGACGCCCACAATACTGCAGCGATTTCTCTGCGGGGTGTTACATAGTTACAATGATGCTGTCGTCATGTGTTGTGTGGGGTTTCCATTGGGGTTAGGCCATCCCTGTTCTCTGCGAGAGTGACATTTAACAACCTAGTGGCGCGGTTATTTTTGGACTCCAGTATATAATATATATTATATATATATATTATATATATATATATATATATATAATTAATACATATAATTATATATTATAATATATATATATATATATATAATATTATAATATTAATATATATATTATATATATAGTATATTATATAATATTTTGTCCCAAAAGTAAGTGTATTGATTGTCGCTATTAATTTATTATTGGACTTGCCTGAAATACAAGGCTATCTCCTCTGTCGAAATTTATGACCTTGGCGAGTACACAGCGGTTCAACGTTTCTTCCACTGTATAGCAGTACAGAATCCATTTTTCTGAAGTGTGTTTAGTTCACGTGTGGTACCAGTATTTTTTGCTTTCCATCGTCCCTTCAACTTCATTTTCAACTTAGGGAAGAGGTAGAAATCGCACGGAGCTAGATCGGGGCTGTATGGAGATGTGGAATTACTTGAATGTTTTCTTCGCCAGAAAGTTCTACTAATTGATAGAGAGCAGTGTGAGATGTGTCAGTTATCGTGCGTTGCAGCACCCAATCGTCTGCATATGTCGTTCGATTCGCTGAACTCATTTCGAAGGCGATCCAAGACATCTTTTGTACAAGACTTGGTTAACGTCTGTCCTCAAGGTTACATAATTCCTTATGCAGAATACCACGGATGCCAAACAATAACCAGTGTTTTCACCTTGGACTTGCTCATACGTGCTTTCTTCGGACGAGGAGAATTTTTTTGTGTGCCATTCGGCCCATTCCGCACTTTGCCGTTTGGTTTCAGGATCGTACTCAAAAATCCATGATTCATCGCCTGTTATAACTTTTTCCAAAAAATTGTGTTCTTCTATTTCGAGTCTTTCAAGTAAGATCTGAACAATTTGACCTCTGTTCGGTTTACTGCTCCACAGGACAAGTTTTTACAGCACCAAGTTTTTGCCACAAATTTTTTCGCATGTGAAATGGTTCGGTTAAAACCTCTATTGAACTGATTTTTTGTCCAAACAGTGCTTCTGCAATCACTCTGTACACTTTGAAACCGGCGGTCTCTCTCCCTCACAGTTCTAACAACTTCCACATTTTCATCGTTTGTTTGAACGAGATTGGTTCCACAACGAGGTCGTTTTCAAGCATTTTCTCGGCCCCCTCTTTGAAGCTTGGTGCCACTTACAAAAACCATTAGATCTCGATAGAGGCGGGCATTACCAATAGGCTTCGTTAAAAGAAGCCAAATGTCTCAGAGTGCAGACTTGGTACACAGAATTTGAATAGGTACCCTATTTTTAATTATTTACCTGCCATTCGAAAAAAAAACGTAACGAGGATAGAAACACGCCCATGCATAAAAAGATGTAGTACAAAAACGTAACTAGGTTAGAAACACACGCCCACACATAAACAGATGTAGTGAAGACTGACTTATAAATCTGATTTTAAAAACTGGATAGATGTTTAGGCCTACGGTTAACTAGCTACCCACTCGTATCACTCACGGAGGAGCTACATTACTCAGTCGTTCAATGGGATATTCAGTAAACTTTCATTTGTGCGGCCAGAGTAGCATATATATATAATACTATATAGTATTATATATATATATATATATATTATATATATAATATATATATAATTATTATATAACTATATATATATATATAAGTAATATAGCTATAATTATATATATATATAAATAAATATATATTATATATATATATATATATATATATATATATAATTATATATTATATATATTATATATATATATAATAATATATATATATATATAATATAATATAATATATTATATATATATGTTGAAATTTCATACATCTAGAGGGTTGTTAATACGCAGCTCAGGGAACACATGTTTATATTTCTTGCTTAGTAGGCCTGAACTGGTTTTACTAATGATAAAAAAAAAATATACATTACATAAATACAAAATATATAAAAATACACAATATAAAATGCTAAAACATAAACATAATAATTTATTACATAATATGGTAAGAGTTGTTCAAATTAGTTATTCCTGTTTAAAATATATTTAATATTGTAAATTTATATTATTTTTGGATTTTTTATTTATTTTTGTTCCTTATATTAGCTTTTGTTTTGAACAAACACTCATAGATGTACTTTTTTAATAATACTATTCTTATTCACACCAACTATTTTAATACCGATAAAAATAACCTATACCTTCTAAAAACTGATGTATTGGATTTCAGAAATAGCTGAGCTTTGGGTGTATGGCTTAGATATTACTCAAATTGTTTGTTGTAGGATTGCTGCTTTATTAATAAAGTTGCTTGAAGATCTTTAAGACTGTCTTGAAATTCCTTTTTTTTGTTTCTCTGGATGAATTTTTTCTTTTCGGTTTCTTTGATGTTCCTCAGGATTGCTTCTATAGCTTCGCTTATTAATATATTAGATAATTGAAGAATTTAGTCAATTGCTAGTTTAAATTCCACCTCGAATGAGTTCTTCTCTGTTGAAAATTAATAAGCTCTTTGATTAATAGGTATGTTACTAAATGTTCTTCCTAATGTGATTGAAGCTTCAATTCTGTCCTTTGCCTTTATTTTCTCATATGTACTTTAAAGTTGGCAGTTTGTTGCTTCAGTAGCTTGTTTGAGTTTCTGCAATAACTTATTTTGCTTGCAGTATCTTCTAATTACTATTTTTACTTAATATTGGCTTTTCTTTAGCCTTCTTATTCTATTTGCAAGCTCACTCTCGCCGCACCCGATATTTCTCGATTTCCTCAAAGCAATTTTCTCTGGTCTGCATCATGTTTTGCCGTTTTCTACTCTTGTAATATTTTGGTAATTTTTGTAACCATAGTTGACTGTTCACATAGTGCTCACCTAGTAATGAATTTTCTTTAATCCTTATTTTTTCTTTTTTTTTTATTTTCATATTTTTTTATATTTTAATGTAAATTTAATCATATTCCCCTTTTTTCTAAAGTATATTAAGTTTTCTTCGAAAGCCCAATTCCCAAGAATTCTTGATGGGCGGGCTCTTGTTGTTGTATAAATCCTTTTTTAATACTTTAACCTTTAATCCATAAGCTTTGACAAACTCAATCCCTTTTTCGTTCCCTTATCACACACTTTACGACCTGTTTGAGTCATCTTTGTAAACTTTTACTATTTTTCCTAAATTCCACATATTTCTTGGTTTGAAGTCATCTATTAAAAGGACTAAATCTCCCACTTGGTGTGATTCTTTTTCTGCTAACCATTTACTTCTTTTTGTGCAATAAAGGGACATATTCTTTGATCCATCTTTTCCAAAATAAATCAGCAAGATACGTGAATTGTTCCCTCCTGTAATATAAAGTGCCTCCTCTGTATCGAAAAATAAAACCTGGTGGGAATGTTATATTGCTTTTAAGGGTTAGTAGATGATTTGGTTTTCAAAGCTTCTAAGTTTCTAAATCATTGGAAACTTCTGTTATTGGTCTGCTATTTATAATGAATTCTATTTCACAGAACAAAGTGTTCAATTATCATCTGTCAACTTTATTGGCTGTTCTAAGTGAAGCTTGTAATATGTTTCTTACTGTTCTAATGTGTCTCTCAAAATGACCTCCCTTTTATGAAGAACTATGAGGTTGAATAAACCCACTGTAATTTTCTTTTTGCTTCAAAAATTTATTTTACTTTTTTTTAATTATATCATTTTTAACCCATTTTAATATTTTGTTAGCTTTCACCAAGTTCAATCCATTATCTGATTCAGAGTCAATTTCATCATTTTGCCTCATGCGAGCTGATATAAATCTTTTTAGCAGCATTGATTAAAAGCATTCAGTTATCTAATGAATATAGTCATTTCTAAATGTTTTGCTCTGCTACTTAAACATGAGAATATTAATCCATATCTTTTTCTCTTACTTTCCCTCCTCCCCTTATTACAAGAAATGGACCAAAGGCATCTATATCCAATGCTCGTAATGGTGGTTATGTCACATTCTGAATCTATCTTGGACAAATCTCCCATCAACTGCTGAGTTGGCCTTGTATGGAGCTTTCTACTATTAGGCAATCTTTTAGGATCTCTTAATACTTCTGCTTGCTCCAATAATATAACGTCACTTTCTTCTTAACAGCATTAAAACTGTTTTGTTTCCTAAATGTCATATTCTATGGCTAATGTCTCGATTATTAAGCATTGTAACATTAGTATCAAATGATACATCATTCGAGATTTTTCTATTCCTCCCAGCCTAACCCCTTTAATATTCCATTATCATCTTTAAATGGTAGGAATTTGCCAAAATGTGCCCTTTTGGCAAAGCTTCTTTCTTTTTTTTTTTTTGCATATGTATATCATGAATCATGAAATTTATTTATTTTTGTACATATTTGTAAATAGCCTTTTCTGCATTTCTTTTAATTATGTGATTGTCATTGCAGCCTTTATTCACATTTCTTTATGCAAGTTTTCTTTAACTCTTAAAATCCATGCTATTTTTATTTTTAATTTTCATCAATCTGACACAGAATGTATGAGCTTCTCTGTTGAACTTTCTTGTAGGTTGTATGGCCTTTACAGGTTTACTTTTTATAATTTCATCATTTCCATCATCTAATTTATGTTCTATATTTTCTGTAGCCAATTAGCTTTGTCTGTACACAAAATTCTGGACCAGTGCTCCAAAGTTTATTGTTCAAAAACTCATTAACAGATATTGACCTTAACTCCTATATCGCACAATTTAGCTTACTTGGTACATAATTCCATTGGCTTATATTTTGTTTGTGATCTGAAGTATAGTTAACTCTATTGATGTACAAATCTTTGAATCTTTTGACTCATTTTTTAATATATTGTAAATACAATTTCACTATCTATCCAAAAATACTCTTTGTTTTCTTATATCTTCTATTTCATCTTTTAAAATTTGGTGTATATTAACTGCTAATTTTGGACTGCACCAATTCTATTCTAGGGATAGTTAACATCAAATTTTAGTTATTATAGTATCAATCTTGTTTCTAGATAAACGACCAATGAACAACTATATTCCTCATCATTCTCTCCAAATGAAATCTTATATATGCTACTTCTGCATATGCAATTGTGAACCATCTGAAAAAATAATGTAGTTCTATCTACTTTCATATACTTTAGACAATTTGGTGATTATATGGCCTTGGAAACTTGACAAATCATTTAGCTTAATTAACATCACTTAGCCATTTTATGTAACTTTTTTTGTATATCGGGATGAAAATTTCATCATCCCAATTAACTTTTTTATCGCATAAATTTTGAAAATATCTGTTTTAGATACTATTAGTACTGGGTTAATAAATCCCAGTGGATCATATTATGAAAAATGCAAATCTGAGTATGCTTTCTATTTTTGTGATTCTTTATCTTGTTACTATCAACTCGTAAGCTCTTTTATTAAATCTATTTCTGGGTCCCAACTTAAGCCTAATACTTTTTGTGAAGGTAAATATTATCAAGATAAGTTTATTTCTTTAAAATCTTTGCTTAAGTCTTGTTTATCAATATATTCTAAAAACTTCTTTGAATTACTAGCTACTTGATGCAAATTTAAACCACTAATTTTTAAAATTTCTTTAACTTCTTTATAAACTGCTATAGCCTCATTTTCTGATTTCACAGACTTTAAACAATCATCAACATAGAAATTTCTAAGTATGGTATCTTTGGCTAGATTACTAAATTTTTCTGCTTCAATTACATGTGTAGTTTGCTTCAAGATATAATTTGCAGTTGAAGGTGAGCTCACACTTCCAAATATATGAACTTTAACTCTATATTCTTCTGGAGTTTTATCTAAATTACCATCTGGGAACCATAAGAAGCGCTGATAATCTTTATCTCTATCTAGTACCTGTATTTGATAAAACATCTTCTCTATATCTGCTATGAAAGCATTTTTCTCTTTTCTGAAATTAAAAGGATGCCTTGTAGATTGGAGATATAGTCTGGACCTGTAAGTAAACTATTATTTAAAGAAATACCATTGTATGGTAAAGCTGCATTGAATACTACTCTCAATTTTTTCTTTTGTGGATGATTTACTCCATGATGTGTCAAATAGAATCTGTCACTGTTTAATAATTCATGTTTCTCAATTTTTTCTGCAAAATATAGTTTTAACATTTCATCTATGTTTTCACTATAATGTACAAAATATTCTTTATCTCTCAAAAATTTACTTTTTAATGAGAACAGTCTTGCTAAAACTTGATTTTTGTTATTAGGAAAATGCTGATTTTCTTTTTTAAATGGTAAACCAACTTGAAATTTACCTGTAATTGTTCTTTGTAATGTATTTTCAACCTTATTTTTCCACTTTAAGTCTTCTACACTATCACAGACCTGTTCAGGATTCATTTCAGAAAACTCTCTTAAGCAATATTTTTCAAGCAAATTATCATCTTCTTGTTGTATTTGTGTTTTATGACATCTTAAGCTCATAAATGCTGGGATACCATCTGGTGTTGAACCTTGTAAAGCCCATCCAAATGAATACTTAACTGCAAAAGGATAGTTATAATGACCTTCTACTACTTCTATGGTTTTTAACAATTTACTTTGATTCATCCCTATTAACAATCCAATTTTTGATTTTATGAAGTTGAAGGGCACATGATTCAAATATTTCTAATCCATTTATATCTTTGATAGATGGACCCTCTTCTAATTTAAAGGGCCAATTTTCTTGCAGATATACATTATTTATGGTTTACAGATTTCCTCATCTTGCAATATCACTAGATTTCTAGATTGTTAAATGTAGTTTTTTTTTATGTATGCCATACATTGTTAGTTATATCTATTCTTTATGAGGTTTTCATATATGAGCATACCTAATTCTGTGGCTATATCTAAATCCCATAAAACATGCTGAAGAATATTTATCTAAACCCATGTATGTCTTAATCACTTTACCTTTCCTTTAAGCTTGATTTTAACTGGCACAGCAGGATAAAAAATAGCTTTCTATTACTAACTTTTGTTTGAAAGTTTTTTTGCTTCATTACTTCCTGATTCTTTGGCTCTACTATTCTAATCGTTTATCTTTCCAAATTTCACAGTGAGTGATGCTTGGGATATATTTGAGCCTTCTTGGCTCTTTCTTTGTTGAATGCACTATCTTATTCTCTAATGCAAAAATGTTAGATGTTGCTTATTACATCTTTCACATTTTTCTGGCCTTTTACAATTACTACTGAAGTGATTTGATCTGAAGACACCTTTAAAGCATAATTGATTGTTTCTTAATGAAGCTTTGTATAATTTCATCTTGGCTTTGTAGTTTCTAGAATTTTGCATTTATTTATACTATGATTTTCTTTTTTACCAAAAATTACAAGAAATGGTGATTCATTAATCTTACACCATTACTACTGATTGATTACTACCATTTTATTCTTATTATTTATTGTCATTTTATTATTCCATTTATTATTATTATTATTATTAAAACATTTTTATTGCTCTATTTCTATGGGTTCATTAATATTTGCCTTTGTATTAAAGTGACCTTACCTTTTTCACCTGTAATCTTATTTGTTTGGGTTTTGTACCAATGCCAAGTTCTCCAAATAGTGGTTGTATTCATGATTCTTGCTTCTTTTTCAACAAACTTTGTGAATCGAATGCAATTTACCTTGTTTATTTTCTTCATACTTTTCTAAGCTACTTGAGTGGTCCACTTATCACGTGTTTGTAGGGAAGTTTTAACGATTCTGATAAATGAAACACCAGTAGAATTCATTCATTTTCAATGGAGTAATATTTCCCATTGCATTATTAATAGCATCTAAAAACAAAAATTCTTGCCATAGCTTCACCATCTTCATTCTTAATTTCATTCCAATCTTCTAGCTTTTTAGGTATGTATTAGCAATAATTTGTTCATTTTCCATACTGTTTCTCGAGTTTTTCTACTGCCTTTTTATAACTTATATTTTCATCCAAATGCATACAACTTCTTACCCTATATTTTCTGCTTTACCTTCTGTATACTTAATTAAATAGGAAAGCTTGTTCATTTCATTTTCACATTTTCCTTTCATATATTGGTTTTAAAAACTAAAAGAAAACCTTTTAAGTGATGAAAGAAGTTTTTCCAGAAAACACTTCAGGCTCACATATTGGAAGATGACTGATAATAATCAATGCAAACTTTTGTTTAAAAAGGCAGACTAGCTTAAACTCCTGATAATTATTTTACGGAAAACAGTTATTTCAGTTTCAGAATAATTTTAACATTTTTTATTTTCATTTTTTACAGAAGTATCGCTAATACTGAAAAATTGAATGCCGGTTACTTGTATCAATTTTTATTAAACTTTGCTCTAAATTTTTTATATGACTACTGTGTCTGTACATATCCAAATTTTCTAGTTCCCTTTTTTTTTGCCAAGTATTGTTCGTGCTCTTGTAATTTTGTTTTACTTTTTCAAATACTAGTTACAAAGATAGCGCTATTTTGCTTTTTGCACTAGCTATACTTACTTTACTCACTTTACTCGATATGTTACTAGCACTATCTTGTGGTCTAATCCTTGGCTCATATTTATTCATGTATTTTGAAATGTCACTTTTTAATTCATAATATGGCTTTAATTTTAAAATAAGCCACTGCTGTATTTTATCTGCCTCTAGTGATTCTGCTTTTAATTCACTACAAGTATTTTTTAGAGATTCGACTTTCGCGTCTAATTGTAATTCATCAGATTTTATTTCGAAACTTAAGTCTAAATTATTTATGAAAACATGCCATAATTTGCCTTTAATAGTGTTTTTTTTTTGTTATGGCAGCTAGTTTTCCTGAAGGAACCTTAAAACCTCCTTCAGTTGTTTCAGTTTCATCTATATTGTCGATATCGCTCATTTTTTTATTATTAAAAAACTAATAAAAAAACTATTAAAACTATTAAAAACTCATTCACTCATTTTATTTTATATAAAAATAAAATAAAGGAAGGATGTTACTTTTAACACAATTTATATATACCGATAAATTTTTATATTTCATATTAATAATAAGTTTACTGTATATATTTTTTTATTTATTTTATAATATTTTTATGCTATGCTTAAACACTTATTTTCTTTTCTCTGTCACCGATCGGATGATCATTCCTCACATCTGAGCGACAGCTTTTGTATTCTTCATCCAAGCCTTCTTTTAATTTAGAAGAACTTTGTTGAAATTTCATACATCAGGGTTGTAATATGCAGCTCAGAACACATGTTTTATTTCTTGCTTAGTAGGAACTGAACTGGTTCTAATGATAAAAAAAATATATACATTACATAGATACAAATATATAAAAATACAAATACTAAATGCTAAAAATAAACATAATAATTATACATAATTATCCATAATATGCATTGAAAAATATTCCTGTTAAAAAATATTTAATAAAAAATTATTATTATTTTTGGACTTTTTTATTTATTTTTGTCCTTATTAGCTTTTGTTTTGAAAAACTCATAGATGTTACTTTTTTAAATTAATACTACATCCACACCAACTATGTTAATACCTATAAAAAATAACTATACCTTCTAAATTACTTGATGTATTGAATTTCAGAAATGCTTGAGATCTAGGTGGAATGCATTAGATTTACGCAAATTGTACGATGGCTGGCTTTATTTAATAAAGTTGCTTGAAATGCTCTATAGCTGAAAATTCCTTTTTTTTTGTTTCTTCTGGATGAATTTTTAGCTTTTGTAGAGTTTCTTTGATGTTCTCAGGATTCTTCTATAGCTTCCTTATTAATATATTAGATAATTGAAGAATTTAGTCAATTGCTAGTAATTTCTCGTGAACTAAGTTTCTTTTCAAAAGCTCGAATGTTGTCATAAAGATTGTTTACTAAGTTTTCTTTGCAATCTTTACTCGAATTAATTCTGTACTTTGCTTCTTTTTTCTCAATTTACTTTGGCAAAGTTGCAGTTTGTTGATTCAGGGAGCTTGTCTTGAGTTTCTGCGAATATCTATATTGTTGCAGTATCTCCTAAATTTACTATTTCTTACTTAATATTTGGCTTTCTTTAGTCCTTTATTCTATTTGCAAGCCCTTATGTCGCCGCACATAGCTAATATTTTCTAATTTCTAAACTCTGATCGAATATCTTAACAAGAAACCTAACTTACCTAACACCCGAATACGCCCCTACACACTCACAAAAAAAAAAAAAATTTATTGTACCTCTAGGAAACAATCTATTTATGTTATTCATAGATGCTACCTGTGAAAAATTTTTTTATTTTGATTCCGAGCTCCCGTTCGGTGTTCGCAACAAAATATAGAGATTACATATATTATACTATATATATATACTACTTATATATATACTATATATTAATATATTATTATATATATATATATAATATATATACATATATATATATATATAAATATATTAATATATATATATATATATATTATAATATAGTATATATTACTATTGGCACGAGGAAATAAAAATACAGCAATAAAAGATTCTCGGCGCAACAATATAATGCAGCCCGCCGATTTAAACAACTTAGAGAGGTTTTGTGTGCATCTGGCAACTCGTGAGGGTCAAATTCTCGATACTGCAAGTATGTGTTGATAGCGGAAACTGGTCTCTACATAAATATTTTTAAAATGATGTTCTATAAATTATTTCAATTTGCCTATGACAAATATATATATATATATATATATATATATATATATATATATATATATATATTAGTATATATATATAATATATATAAATATATTAATCCTATATATATATATATATAATTATATATTATATATAGATATATATAATATTATATAATAATATATATAATATATATTATATATATATATATATGCAGAGGTGAGCTCAACTTAGGAATCTTAAAATTAAATCGTTTTAAAGCTTTTAGATCCCAAGTTTAAGATCCTTAATGCATAACATATATATACAATGGTATAGGGTAGATTTTCATTTACCACGACGAGTCCTCACTTAAGTGTGTTGAAGGTATGGTAT
>JABUQX010094644.1:57500-81635 GCA_015478945.1 Trachelipus rathkii | reverse complement strand
CTCTCAAATTCTCATCAGATTCGCCAATACAAAACCAAGTCAATCATCCGCATGTAATTAATAGGTAGGGCATCCTCCACTCATCATCCTTCCCATCATTTTCTAACAAACCATTCCTGCCACACCCATCTCTAATTCTTTCATAAACCCCATCGATTATACAATTGAATAACCAAGGAGACATAACCCAACCCTGCCTTACTTCGCTATTATTATCTAAACCAATCACTTTCAACCCCATTATTCTTACACACGCTTCACTATCGTCATATCATACATTTTGATTCCATTCAGAAGCCTATCACCAAACACTATATCACTAACACCTCCATAGAGCTTCCCTATTAATCCATCATTACGCCTGTTGGCAAATCCATTAAAACTAAATCCAATTTTAACTTCTTCTCCTCATTTTCTCAATCATTGATTCCACACATCCTCTACCACTCCTAAAAAAACGCCACCTGTTTCTTCACAATCAGTCCTTGCAGTCACTGCGACGTACCTTTCGACCAAAAATACCAGCATAATCAGCATACCATTACACACTCAAACTAATTTCCCCTATAATTCCTACAGTTCCCCATATATCCCTTACCCTTATATATAAGGGTACTATTACTGCTCTTCTCCAATCCCTCGGAACTAACTATACCCTCCATAAAATGCTTTATTACTCAACTTCCAAATCCAATCAATCACCATCTCGACTCCGTTCTTGATCATTCACCAGTAATTTCATTTATACCTGCAGATTTACCATTCTTCAACTTTCTCACTCTACCCATTACCTCCTCCTTTCTAATGACATCATCCCCAAAAATACCTATTCCTTCTTGCACCATCAAACCCACACACATTCACTATCACCTCTTCCATTACTGCGCTAATATCTGGCAGATTTTCGAAGTGTCTTTCCCCAATCCTCACATCAATTTCATCAGTTACAAAAGCACCATCCCTATTCATTATTCAAAGCAGGTTCATTCTTATTCTCATTCTTAACCTTTCGCGCTTCCTTCCAGAAGAGTTTCCTATTTCCTAGTAAGTCCCCATTCATCCTCCTTCCAAACAGTTCATTTACCTCTTCTTTTCTCCAACGTATGCACCTTTTAGTATTTCTTTTACCCTCCTTTTAAAATTCCAAACATCTTTCCTTTGAAATTTCATCATTAGCTTTTAGTATATTCAACCACGCTTCTTTTTAACTTTTAACCGCTTGCATCATCTCTTCATTTCACCACTCACTGTTAACATTCTTACTTCCTACTTTAGCACATCCACATATTCTTTTCCACTACTAACAATTGATTCCTTCATTTGCTTCCAGATTTGTTCAGTTTCAACTTTCTCACATTCAACTGATTTACTTGCGAGCGCTCTTAAATACTTATCCTTATAACATTGTTCACTTAACTTCTCACTCTTAATTCTACCCACTTCCTTCCGTATCACCTTTCTCTCCATCGAAGCCCCCATTAACTTTATTTTACATAAAACAACATAATGACCCATAATCCCATTCCTAACCCCTTCATTGATTTAACATCCAACACATACTTCAACATCTTCTTCAACACAAAATCAATCATACTTTCACTTCGAAACCATCTCTGCTTACACCTACTCTAGTATACTTATGAATACTCTTGTATTTAAAGAAATTATTACTATACTTACACACATTTCTCTCTCCTCACAGAAATCAACACCTTCCTACCATTCTCATTTTCTCCCGACACCCAAAAGCAACTTGTTATAAAATCCCTTTTTTGATCACCCATCCAACCATTTAGGTCACCCAACACAATCAATCTGTAGCTCCTACTCACCCCATCCAAAACATCATTCAGATTATCCCAGAAAATCGCACTCTTCAATATTACCCTCAGATTGACCATATGTCACAACCACACATACCTTGACCTTTTCAAACTTAAATTTAACCATTAGAATTCTAGTACTTACACACACAAAATCAACCATAGCTCTGTACCACAAGTCATTCATCAGAATTGCAACTCCCTCTCATTCCTTTCCACACCAGCACATACACATTCCACGCAACACCACTCATTTTCACCGTTTCCTTTCATCTTTGTTTCAGTCACAGTGAGGAAATCAAATTTGCCCTTTCTAAATACATCCATCACCTCTCTCCTCAACATTTATTCCTCTGACATTCCATGTACCCATACGATTCACACAATTTCGCCGAAGATGGAAGGCCACTTACGGCGATCACGACCTTCTCCGAGGCATGCATTAGCATTCCTGGCAAAAGATAAGTGGTAGTGGGCAGCCAACCCAACTACCAGTCTACCACCCTCCCTTTAGTCGCCTTCTACGACACGCAGGACATACAATGTGGGCAATTCTCTCTCCCCAACACATAGGGATATAAGGAATAAAAATATATGTAAGATGTTGCCTAGAAGAGGGGTGTTGATATAAGTATGTGTATATGATATGTGGATAAAAGGTGGTGTCGATAAGATGTTGTCTGGAGGATGACTGTGGATATGAACGCAGAAAGAACGGCAAACAATTAAGGCACTGGAAAATCATGAGACAGGGACACACCATATGCAAATGGGAGATAATTTTTCATCGCTGCGAGTATGAGCGCCACTCTACCTCTAAAAATAATAATAATAATAATAATAATAATAATAATAATAATAATAATAATAATAATAATAATAATAATAATAATAATAATAATAATAATAATAATAATATCCCTGTGTGTGGGGGAGAAAGAATTTACACAAAGTACGTTCTGCTTGTCGTAAGAGGCGACATTGGTTAGCTGGCTACCATTTATTTAAGACCAAAAAATCTTCATGTATGCCTCAGATTTCTGGTGCATGCTTGCGCACCCCACAACCAGTTCTGGGGAACTAAGGGGCAGCTGATAATAATGATAATAAAATTTAATGAAATACGGATACCATAAAAGAGGCGATACCGATACCGATACTCTTATTTTTTTAGGTGCCAATACCGATACCGATAACCGGATACTTTTAATTAATATTAATTAAATAACACAGTAATAAGATAGAACATTTGTGCCATCTTGCTAGGCAACTCATTATTGTGCATTCCCTGTTAAAAAAACCCCAAAGACAAGAAACACCCCGACCGCAAAAAAGGAGGCTGTGGAGGGCGAAAGAGGAAGAGGGGTAACCCAGCAGTAGAAGGGAAGAGGGGAGGAAAGCCCGGAAAGGGAAAAAAGACAGCGTGGGGAAGGTACGAAAAAGCAAGGATGAAGGGCAAAAGAAGAGGCTGTGGATGGAGAGTAAGAGGGACCAAAAAGATGACCCGGAAACGAGATAAGGAGGAAGAAAAAAGAGATAAGAAAGTAAAACGATCAAACACCCTTATTTCATATTGGTTGTGCCCAAGGTATTATTTATTTTATAATTAAAATAGTACCTTTAATCGAATCAATAAATTCAAATATAATGAAATTAATAACTTTTATTGAGGTAGGTTTGTGTCTTATATGAAATAGAATGTCCAATCTCCATGTTTCAAAAAGTAAAGTTATATAAACTTAAAGTTAAAAGCTCCATAGTCTTTTATGGTTAAGCAATAGAGTTACAATATAGCAGCACAGAATATTCTTAATGCTACCTACAATATAAAGAATAAAAAAATGAAAGAAGAGACCTCAATTAGATCAGCTGAAAAGCTTAAAAGTAGAAAAAAAACTGCGATAATATACTCAACATGACATTGGAATAAAAATAAAGCTCCTTTAAGAATAGATATAGTTGCAGATTACTCAAGATTAAAAGAATTCTACATAGTATGTGTGATGCACAGAACAAGTGAAGAACTTTCACTTAGTGGTATTGGTGGGCGATGAGATCTAGTTACCATTATTTCGGGGGTGTTTACATGTCCATACCAATAACACTTATACAATCGCTCCCCTCTCGGACTGAAAATGAAGAAGAGTGCTGTGAAGAATAATATTGCTGTGGCTATTAAGCGATGTAAATGTGAATGTTTGAGAAGAGTCTTGTCCCATTTTCGATTTGCACATCGCTGGCATAGGAAGGAATAGAGTTATTGGCGAGATTTAGGCTTCTTTTAGTAAGGGAGGAAGGTATGTTGGAGTGTCTTATAGTAGTTTGAGTATAGTTGAAGAAATGGAAAAATCGTGCAGGTTAGAAAAATTTACTATTGAATGATCAAGAGCGGAGGCGAGATTGGTGTTGATTGGATTTTGGAGTGTTCGTTAAGAAGCCTCATACTACCTCCATTTCAGCGCGATGACTTAGTGCGGAAAAATTTGGAGAGTTATCTTTGCTCCTTTTAGTTAAGTTCCAAATGATTTGGGGGAGAGACCTGTTCTTCAGTTTTACGATGAGTTTCCTGGTGTGATTCCTTTGAAAGGGGAATGAGATGTCAATGCAATTTCGGCCATGAACTTATCAAAGTCTAACGATATCCAAATCCTCATCTTCAGTAGGTTATGGTTGCATGAAATTAATAGCCACCATCGTACACTATATCCACGTGCTCTTTCGATGTGTAGCTTCAGAGGGTTGCAGAGGTATAAGGAGAAGAGCGAGACTCGGCTGCTATGAATCCACTCTACTTGTCTCTTTTTTTTTTTTTTTTTTTGTTGTTTTTGTTGTCAAGATCAAGCAAGCTCCCTCGGTTATTGCAATGTTTTTAATGCATTTGTGCTGGTTAGGTAAGTGGGAAGTGGTATTATGATGGTATTCTTTGGTCAAAAGAGTGCGGCGAGTCGGGACTGTGCCGAATTCTTGTGGGGTGTCTTCAGGCATATTTTGCTGCTGAAGAAAAAGGGTGCGTTCCTAGGATGTATATTTAAGAGGACCTTTTGGTATGGTGATTATTATCATATTTTTTACAAGTTGTCTACCATTACGACCGCTCACTGTGGCAAGAAACCACATATTTGCATAGGAGTGTGGAGATGTTGAACGCCTCAAAAATTGCCATACTAGCGCTCAAATTAAGAAAGCGACAGATATGTGAATAGGGATCCTATACCCTATTTAAGCGATATTCGCAAGGCTTGTAAAGTGAGGAGGTTACAAAACAGGCAGTATGATTAGAGAGTTATAAATTTGGGAGTAAGGAGCTATTTATGGCAGTAATAAGGATATATGGGTGTTACAGAGTGGTTATGGTAGCTTCTGAATAAGGAGAAATTCACTCAAAGACATAGGTGGAAGGAAAAGAAAGAAGCAGCTCGCAAGCTGAGACCTAAGTTGCGTGGAAGGTCTGACTAATCAAGTTCCAACTCACCTAACATGTATCAGAGACATCGAAAATCTCGATGTTGGCCGTTAAAGCACAATAAAATGCACCCAGTGTCCTTGTTGCAATTGTTGATGAATTAGGTTTACGGAGAGTAGGACGTTAGCCGGTAAGTAGAGACGGATGGGGGTTGTGTATGGTTTATATCTCCGTCTCGGGGAGTTATTGTTCAAGTTGTATATTAGTGGTCCCATTGATGCAGGCGTGTTATGAAAGAATTCTGAGGTGGGCGATGCGTCGAGGAAAATGGTGTTAGATAATCAGATGGAGATTGAGTGGAGGGTGCCCTACCTATTATATGCGGATATTTGGTTTTGTGGCATATTTGAAGAGAGTTTGAGAGATTGGTAGAAGGATTTGGCAGTGTATGTAAAGGAGGGGTTTGAAAGGTAACGTAGATAGAGTAAGGTTATGGTTGTGAGTGAGGACAGCCTCAGTTGTGAGAAGATTAAAATGTACGTAACCTATAAATGAAAAAGGGATAAAGCACCAGATAGAAGTCCAGACGCCGTCGCCAGCAACGCGAAATATATAGTCAGTTGAGATCCATTAGATGAACTATTATAGGATAATGTGTATGGTTACAGATGGGGAAACAGGGAACGGATATTGCGAGAGTTGTAGTATGGAATAGTTGTTGAATGGGCAGGAAGGTAGGCTTGGTGCAATTAAATCGTTTGGTGAATTAAAGGAGACTAGTTAGGAGTGCGCTAGAGTTCTTTACATGGGATATTGTTGTTACCTGATCGTTATTGTTTATTGTTAGTGAGACTATTGGCTTGAGAATAAGCAAGTATAGATATAAAGTGTGTCAAGTGTTCAGATGGACCATCCTTAGGGGCATGCCTAGTGTGTGAGAAGAATTAATATTAATGGAGGGAATGAACCTTATTAGAGAGCGATGTGTGCGTTGTGGTGTGAAGAAACGGATAAATGAGAGAATAAATGAAAGTATGTTGAGATGGTTTGGTCATGGGAAATGATGAATGATTAAGTGGATTGTTAGCGATGTATAGTGGCAGTGATGTGGGAACCGACCCGGCTGGGAGACCGAAGAGAAAGTGGAATTGAGTCTAGCTATCATAGCCAAGAGGATACAATAATTCTTCTTGTTAAAGTTAATAAGAAGTATAAACCTATTTTTCAAGCCCTAGCTTTTCAATCAAAAGCCCAAGTGCAATTTATTTCCTCTAATCAGATAGAGAGTATACCTAAACTTTTATTGTATACCACTTTTGTGGCCACCAAAAAAAATCGCTGTAACTTTAGTATATCCTCCACTGTTACTCATTCAGTCAAAGAAAATAATTATTGAAATTTAATTTGGCTTCCTTATCAGTGCTTAATAATATAAAGGAATTTCTATGTATCTATTTAAAATGAATTAATTAAAATTTTTTATTATTAATTGTATTACAATGTGGTTAGTTTTCAGTGTTCTAAATTGATATTTTAGTACGCATTAGAGAATTATTATATATTTTCTTGATAACTACAAATGCAAAATCTTAAAGGCATTGATAAATATTAACATAATTATATGATAAAGTGTATATATATTTATTGATCTGTTTATTTAATTTTGATTATTTCTTTAAAATGTTTAAACTCTTGCCTCTCCATAATTTTGGAGGCGCTGGTATATATATATGATCAGGTTATTTTAAACTTTTTGTGATATTTTGGATAATTGGTGGAGTGTGTTTAGAGTATATTGAAAGAGGAGATACGTCTTCTGTCATCTTCTTAATACAGTATTACTGCCCTTGTTCCTCTCTCTGGACGGCTTTTAAGCACTTTAAAATTAAAGGCTAACTATTCAAAATAATTACATAGCTCACAATACAGAAACCCTTATATTACCATATATCTCAAGTCCACTCATTGAGGTTTATATATCTCATACAAGGAAACATAGTTTAAAATGGATTTATTTTTAATGTGAATAAAAAAATAGGTTTTTCGAAATATATGTTAATGTGTTCAAGGACGCAACGAAGAAATAGAGATTATATTAAATTGGTAAAATGTCAGGATAAGATGTGCTAGAAAGAGAACACTCTGTGTAACGTGAGGAAATTAGACTGTAACATTTAGAGATCTCATTATTTATTATGTAATGGATTAAGTGATATTTTCGTGTGAGGAGTGTTGATGGCGAATGAACTGGTAGAAATATATGATTAGGTAAGAAGTAATGTATTTTAAGTATTTTGCTTTGGGTGTGTAGTTTTTATTTTAATTCTAAATATTTGTATTATCACAAGTTTTCCAAGAAAAGATATAATCAACTTAATTTGTGAAAATATTTCTTGTATTAATACGTAAAACATTAAAATGGATATCAAATCGAATAATGAAATAAATATGGAAATTAGGACTTGGAATATGACTTTATCAACAAGTCTCAGATTTCGTGGAAGCTATTTTATATAGCCCATATTATAGCTATATAGATAGATATATACTATATATAGTATAATATTTTTAATCATTGCATGTTTTATTAATATAAAGTTCTATACTCACAGTATATACTATTAGCGGATAATATATATGATAAGTGGAATAATATATATTATATTTTAAGACGTAAGATATAATAGCAAGTCTATAGTATAAGTATAAAAGTAGGGGAGCTAGAAATTTGATATGAGTTTGATAGTAAATGATAGAGTCAAAGTTCATCGACATATGTGTAAGTGAATAGAGTTAGATGTGTAATCAAGAAGATCATTATGATAATCATAATGAAAAATTAAATAATAACTACTATATATAATATTAGTACTATATATATTATATCATATAATGATAATAATATAATATAATAAATGATATAGGTAAGAAATTATAATAAAATCATGAAATCCTTACTTAGTAAGGAACACCACTATATTGACAGAATAAATATAAAAAGAAGAAGAAGAAAGTGTACTATAATATACATATAAATATTATATATATAAATAATACTATATATATATATATAATATAATATATATCAATATATTATATATATATATATAAATATTACAATATTACAAACTGCAATTAATACCGATCAATGATCTTATATATATATACTATATTTATATATATATAATAAACTAGAGAATATATATTTAGTGAAAATGTTGGCTATAATATTTAGGTGATATATGCAGCCGTGATATAATAATAAATAGTGATCTATATATATATATATCCAGCCTTCTATCTTCCCCAAAAAGTGGGTAGAGGTAAGGTGGCTATTACTGAAAAGAGAAGAAGCAGATGAAACCCACTCGGAAAAAGCATAAGAAAGGTTGGGAGAAGTAGCAGGAATTTAGTGACAAAGTCCAAAAGAAAAGGGAGAGCCCCAACCTTACTGCCCCCCTATATGTAGCCTAATTATGTGACGGAACCGTGCTTCATCGTTTGCACCGCTCACAGAAGTACACCCAACCACTGTACGTAGTTGGCTTACAGATCTTATGGATGCACCACGTCACTACCGCCACCCACGGACAAGTCTTTCCGTAGTTCCATAAGACGGTGGAAGATCAGAAGTCGCATGAAGTTTCTGCATTACCATATAGTGAGACCCCAGTATATTAAAGAACCAGATGTGAGGGCATCTGTCCAGAGACCAACCGCACCAATAGACAACCATACCCTCCACGTATGGTCAATCAGAAAAAGACACAGCGTAAAAATATACCAGAATAATACAATGATCTAAGTTAAGGAGAATAAGTTTGAGAATGGTAGTTCTCAAAGATCTTTACCTCGATAATTAATATTTACAAGTGGAGAGCTATAGCTTGGCGAGCCAAACTTCTATACCATGTTACAGTGGTCTTCCATAGCACAAGCAGTGCATTTTTTCGGAATAGGTTGGACATATTGCGCGCTTCCAAACACTTGAGGGAAAAGTGCTAGTATTGAGGCAAGAGAATATAGTTGAACGAGGTGGCGGGGAAGCACATTCCCTCAAAATTCGGAGAGGAATGCCATCCGGGCACCCGCCTTTTTAACGTTCAAGATTTCAGGAGCTACATTGCGGACCGAATCACATTATGAACATTGACAGATAGTTACAATTTATTCTTCGGTCCTTGCCCAGCATCTCAATCTTTGGCACCTGCTGAGATCGCGAGACACCGAAAACAGGAGGAACAAGCAGAAGGCAATACCAGAAATCTCCCACGGGTTGCAATTAGAGGAAAATAGCGAGGCCAAAGAGATGATTGGCCTTTTCAGTGTAGTATTACAACAGAATCATCATGAAGCGAACATAAGAGGAGGAAAAGATGATTTACAGAAGTTGTTAGGAGGTTTGGCAGACCAGGCCAGATGAGATTTAGACAGTAGGAGAACCAACGCAGAGGTCAGACTCATTTTCCGTTCTTAATGAAAGATACCGCTTTGCTCAGTCGACAGAGTGTATTTATCCACTTTCCACATGACCAAACCATTTTCAACAAGTTCTTTCATTTAATGATCCTTGCAACTCCGAATTTCTAGTTTATCCCCTGAATTGATCTTCACAAGCAACAAATCTTACTCTACATATGTTTACATTACGCTCAGCTATTATATGAATTCTGTCTCACACGTGAGAAACTCGCCTAAAGATTATGTCATATTTCTGTATCCAAACTATGCTATTTACTTCTGGTAAGCTTAATAAATCCTTTCTGTATTTGTTTACTGATTTGCTTTGTTTACAGATTGTGATTCATTCTCGTGGAGCAGGCCTGTTGATAGGACCAAAGAAGAACAATTATGCTCTAGCACTCAAGAAGACTCATCGATACAAATAGTGAAAAAAGCTAGTTTTCGCGAGAGAGAAAGGACATCCATTTGAAGTCATGTAATTTAGTGACCAAGGAGAATCAGAGAAAGGAATCCATCGGTATTAGCGAAAGAAACTGGTTAACCTAGACTGCCATACTATAATACCATCTCATGCAATTATAACATTCTTTTGACGCATATGATTCGGTGCCACGAAGAAAAGCTTTGTCCTCAACACATTAATGGATGTGTTCACTTAAGATAATCAATAGCGTATTTATTATTATTATTCATTATATATTTTATTAATTATTATTTTAGTGATTTATTATTATTTTACTATATTATATATTATTTTAAGCGACTTCCATTATCTGTTATCCAATGGTGTACACAATTTAGACATTCTGATGTTTTTTAACTTTTAGAGCTTCCCAGATATATGACAATGCGAAAATTTTTCCTTCTAATTTCCATTTAGCTTTTCTTAATAAATGCTTACCTCCTCTAGAAAATAATACTCTCTCGACAAGCTAAAGGTATGACTCCATATTTATATTTAATTAGTTCCTGTCCGGTTTCATCCGTAAAATGCCCACGTACGAGACATCTCAGAAGTTACTCCGGACATTAGGTAACCAAAGATGAGATGGATGGAATAGTTTATTTAAGGAGATAGTGAAAAGAATATTTATCATAATAAGTTAGTGATTTTAATTTGAATAGAGGATTGAAATTGTAAGGCGATCAGTCCTGAGTGTGAACCCTGGCATTAGCATTGCACCGATGCGATATACTGGCCTTTGCACGTATCATATTAGATTATATAGACCGAGGAAATAAGCTTAGAGCATAGGCTCGCAGCACCGACTTTAAACCCCAAGTAAAATCATTAATTAGAGTACAAGTGTATTGGATTTATCACTGAGCAGTAATAGAAAACGACAAGCTTGTTTGTACGGTGATAGTATACCATCCAGGAAAGTGCTATGTTAATGTAGAGTTTTTTTAATACTTCATGCGAAAGGACTCTAAAACCAACTGTAAATAATGGCTTAACGTCTTGTAGGTAAATTACATACGATTTCACAACACCTAGGGAATGATTATATAAAGTTAATTCGGCTTCCATCCCAACGGTTTAATGCACCATTAGATTAAATTTAACTAAGTTGAATTGCGCTTACCTAGAAATTTAGAGTAAATCCCAACTATATATCTTCAATCTGTGTTGTAAAATTATAGTTCGTTTTCATTTGTTGTATAAACAATCTCGAGAAAACCTCTGCGAATAAGATGTCCGATAGAGGTGGGCGGTTCTATCGTATTTGTGAGTGATGGAAAACCTCAGCGTCGTAAATAAACAGCTACTCTGAAGTAAAGTATAAGTAAATTGGTCCAAAATCTAACATTATACTTAATCGATAAAGTGATGTCTCACTTAAGATAAAGTTATTATTCTATGAATGAATATTTATTCTTTTAAAAATTAGTATTCACTTTAGAAATGGTGAGAAATAACCTAAATTTATAATATTATTAATTATTTATATGTTTATAACTTAAAAAGTTGAAATGATAATTTTTAATTGAATTTATTCTTCGTGATCTCTCGAGAAGTTGTTTATTTATGGTAATGTTTTATTTAATATTATTTTATTATACTATTTTGTATACATACGCGCACCCTCTCAATACTCGGAGAATGTAATAAAATAAGTTATAGTGGAGTGAGATTAAACGCAGTGGGAGGCTGGAAGGATTGAATCTCCTTAGCCACTGGGTCTCAGACAAACGAGCATAAAATAATAGGTTTAGAGTTTAGAGAGGTAGTATTTCGATGGATGCAGAGTTAGAGTGCAGCCATTGATGTTGGTAAAGTCAAAAGAAAGCCACGCCTGTACAAATCTGCTATCATACACGCACCACGTGATTACGCCAATCAATATAAAAAAAGAAAAGAATAAACAGACAAACAAATAGACAAAAACCATAAAGAGAAATTGAGGAAAATTTATTATATCGTATCTCGCTAAACCTATATTTTAAGGATAAACGAATAAAACCCTATTAACAGCAAATTATCTAATAATATAGGAATAATCCAGAAAGTGGTAGTTAAAAACAGTCACCGTATCTCACATGCTCTACGAAAATTTGCGTACAAAAAAAAAAAAAGAAAAAAAAAAAAAAGAAATACTATTGATCTTAACTAAAAAGAGATAAATCTGTATAAAGAATTATAATAATGGCTGCCAAATAAGGTAAAATATATTACGCTAAAGACCAAGTTGGAGAAACGCTTAAAAATCTAAGTTAAAAGGAAATCTTAGGAAAACAAAAAAAAAAACATAACTTAGTGTCTAGGTATCTATAATCGAACTAAGGACCCTTTATATTGAAATCTAAAGTTTCACATAATTTTTTCACCCAAAAAGTAAGATGTGTACCGGCTAAATATTCTCGGCATATTATAACGATATATCGATACCAGAGATTTAAAAAGAAAATGGCGATACTACCGATTACCTGTGGATACGCGATTACTATCTTGGTACATCCCTAATAAAAAGATAGATAAATATTTTTCAAACTTAGGCAATGCTTTAAATGCAGTTAATTATCGGCTTGTCAATTACCTTAATAACCCTACTGTTGATGGAATAAAAAAGGACTACGTCTTCGTTATGAGGAGGCTCGACTCAGGTTATGAAATGGAGGAATTTCGTATGTCGACTATAACTGTTTTGAAAAGAAGTCTTATTTATCTTGTCTCTGTATTATATAGTTCGAATGTAAATAGCCTTTCATGGTGCTGCTGAACATTTTTTCACCTTACTTCAATAATGAGGTATCTCAAACTACAAAAAGTGAAGAAGGGTTCAATCTTGACTTAGCATTGTGCCAATCTCATTGGTCGTTTCGCGTTTTTAGGTAGATAGTGAGGAAATAAATTTTCATAAAATATGTATTAATGTGGGAGTTATGTTTAAGGATATAATTAATTAATAATAATAATAATGATGTGATAGAAAAGTGAATATGTGTAAATGATTTAATATGGGGAGTTATGTAAAGTGTTAGTGAGTAAATAATGGTAAAATTAATGTTAAGGGACGTTATGAATGGATAGTGATAAAGAAGGATATCATCATCATCATCAATTTGTCATAACCTTGCTACATTGGGAGTAGCTTAATTGTAGCCAGTGAAGAAAAGGTGTAGGAAGGTGAATGTCTCGACTGGGGGGTTAATTGAGATGGCATTGTACACTGTGAACAAAAAAAAGTAAATAGAACATGAATAAGTCGGAAAGGAAAAGAGGGCCCTTGTTCTACCCTATCGTATAGAGACCCATAAATAAAGATAGAGAGATCGACAAAATTGAGTTGCTCAAATAAATAAATTCGACCATATGAGTGTCGCTTATCACGGAGAAGACAGAGAGATTGAGGACCTTCTCAATCTGTTGGGTTATGCTCTCGTTCAATATGGTTCATTCTTTAGGCAAGGCACTCAGAGGTATAGTATTGTTTGTGCTGAGGAATCGAGCCGGGCTGGTGGTACACCGCCAAGAAAAGTGGTTTGATACAACCTTCACGCTCACGCATAACACCAGCGAACTGCAATGTTTAGGCCACGGACGAAAGAAGGTTGCATTTCACTACCATTTAGATTAGTGGACCTTTCTTCTCAGTCTGCCTGCCAAAAACTGTGAGTTTTTGGCTCTCTTGTGTTTTTGACATGACTGCTAATGATGTACACTTTTTTCTTCGGTTGTCGTGCCCAAGCCTCCTCTCGGTCGCTTCAAGGAATGGAACCCTATATAGTGTGGACGGACCCACTTACCAAGCTTAACAAAGCTCCGCCGCTCAATACTAACATCTGCTGGTATACAATGACCAAACTATCATTCACGCCCCTCATATTTTCCCATATGAGCCTAGAATATTCTCATTTCTTAATTACTAGTTTACCATTGACTGATATTCGGCTCTTTCATCATTACACCTTTTATTTGTTCACACCACATAATCCCCATTACATTCATTCCTTTCTTCACACCACATTAACTCACTCCCCATTACATTCATTCCTTTCTTCACACCACATAACTCCCCATTACATTCATTCCTTTCTATCACACCATCAAAATGTTTTTTTACATTCACTTCCTTTCTTCACACCACAATAACTCCCATTACATTCATTCCTCACACACCTAAAACGAAACCAAGATTGTCCATCTGAACAGTTTATACCTTAGATCTATACCTCTTATTCCACACCATAGTTAACATTAACATTAAATACCAGTTAACAAATACCTCATGCAAAACCTAGCGCCCTCAAGACTAGTCCCTTTCTATCCACCAAGGAGGTTTAATTGCACCAAATTACCTTCCACCATTTCACAACTTTTCTATTACGACTGCCATTCATGAGCTCCCTTTTATCTAAGATATTACTAAATTTTAAACTCAGACACTTGTTTCAATTGCTCACCCATCCAACAAATAATTAATAATAATAATAATAATAATATAATAATAATAATAATTAATAATAATATTAATAATAATAATATAATAATAATAATTTAATTTTAGGTTTCCAATTCCGAAAGTATATTTCTAATTTCCATTGAATTTTCTTAAACTATTTTTAGAAATAATTTACAAAGAAAGTATGAGATATTTATATTTACTTAGTTCCTGGACCGTTTCATTCCGTAAACAACGGACACATTTCTTCCAGGAGTTTCGATTCTAACAAATGAACGAATTATTTACACAAGATTTAAGATTATAAAATATTAAATTTTAGGAGCAATTCATATTATATTTAATCTAAGGTCATTACGTTAAACTTTATGATTAAACGTCTGGTTTGTTGATATCTTATGTATTTAAGCTCAGCCATATTAGTTATTTTGATCTTCGCATGGAGTTATAAAATTTTAAATTTGGACTTTGATGATTCAGGTACCAGTTTAGTCTTGTTACTTCAGTGAATAAATAATGTTCATTATTTTTACTGGACGTTTTAAAGCGGTGCTGGTATGCCCTATTTGTTAATCTATTAGTCGTCGTGTAAGGAGTATACATCGATGTACAGTCAAACTCAGGACATTCTAATTCATTCATTCATTCATAATTCATTTGTTAATTGTTAATTTTAATAATTCATTCATTTGTTAGAATCGAAACTCTGAATGTCCGACGTTTATGGACAAAACTGGTCAGGAACTAATAAATATGCCTCATACTTTCTTTGTAAATTATTTTCTAGAATAGTTTTAAGAAAAGTAAATGGAAATTAGAAGAAAATAATTTCATTTTATTGGAAGCTTAAAGTAAAACTTATATTAAAACAAAAGCTGATATAGAATTTCTAAAATAATAATAATAATAATAATAATAATAATAATAATAATAATAATAATAATAATAATAATAATAATAATAATAATAATAATAATAATAAAATAAACACACCCATTAAGTGTTGAGGACAAGATTTCTTTGCAATTTCATCGCTCAGATTTTAGATTTATGATGGCAGTTTACCAGTTCTTCGCTAAACATGGATTTCCTTCTCTGATTCTCTCCAATTTGACGTTTATGGATGCCTTTTTCGTCTAGCTTTCATTTTTTAATGTCTTCTGCTAGAGCGAAATTTGTTTCAATGCCCGAATATATCTGAAACAAAAACAAAACAAAAAAAAAGGATTTGATTAAGCTTACCAGGATGTAATACAATGTGTTCAGATGGACAATCTTAGGGGCGTGCTAGGTGTGAGAAGAATTGATAAAATGAGGAATGAACATATTAGAGAGTTGTGTGCTGTGAAAAAAGGGATAAATGAGAGAATAAATGAAAGTACTTTGAAATGGTTTGGTCATGTGGAAAGAATGGATAATAGTTGGTTGGTTAAGCGGATGTATAGTGGTGTGTGTGTTGGGGATAGATTGACTGGGAGACCGAAGAAAAAGTGTATTGAGTCAGTAAGGAATGCCTGGAGGAGAGAAATGTGAGTTTGGCAGAGACAAGAAAAAGTGTAGTAATATGAGTGAATGGAGGGGTTTTGTGAGAGTGGTATGGTTATGGGCTTATGGCCCACTTGGGCCAAGGGATGAACCCCACACTGACGAGATGCCATAGTGAGGGTCCTTCACAGTCCTGTAAAGCTCTAGGGTGGGTTTTCTAACTGCAACGAGTTCTCACTAATAGGTATAAGGGGGGCAGTAAGGTTGGGCTTTCCTTTTGACTTTTGTCATATTCTTCTACTACTTTTCTGTTTCCAGTGCATGTCAAGCACCTTACCCCCACTTTTGGGGAAAGAAGGTGGATGATATATATATATATATATATATATATATATATATATATAATATATATATATATATATAATATATATATATATATATATATATATATATTATATATATATATATATAGATATACGGTATATATATATAATATATATATATATACTATATATAATATATAATATATATATATTATTATATAATATAATATATATATTATATTATTATATATTATTATAATATATATATATATATATATAATTATATATATATATATATATAATATATATATATATATATATATATATATATATAGGTATATATATATATTAGATATACGGTATATATATTATATATATAATATATATTATATATATATAATATATATATATTATATATATATATATATATATATATATATATATATATAATATATATATATATATATATATATATATTAATATATTATATATATTATATATATATATATATTATATTTATATATTGATTAAGGCTATATAAAATAGCTCACCTGAGAACCTTGTTGATAAGAGTCATATTCCAAGTCTAATTCTTCCACTTTTATTTCATTTTCAGATTTGATATCCATTTTAATGTTTACCGTATTTTAATGGAAATATTTCAAACAATTAAGATAAAGAAAAAGTTGTCTGGAAAATTGTAAATACAATAATTTAGAATTAAAATAAAAAATAACGTTTTGAGAATAAATTAAAATATTTTACTTCTTTACACTAATCTCATTTATACAAGTATTGCATTAACACTCAAAATTACATCATTACAAATAAATAATGAGACTCTATGTCAAGCAATTCAATTCAAGTTCTTTACAACTTATTCTAACATTTTCATTTATTTATCTTTTTTTTGTTGCTGCATTAACTATTTTGAAACAACCTTTTTCAACATTAAAATACTATTTAAACATGTTCTGACTAATATTTCTGAATTGATAATAGTAGTTGTAGCTATTAATATTTTGAAATAGTTAGCTATTTTAAAAGTACTAAAGCAGAGTTGGCAATAAAAAAATGTTCCCAATAAAACCAAAAAAGCACAATTAACAAAAAAAAAAAATACCTGTTATATATAGGCCAATTGCAATATTGAAATTTTAAGAAAATCAAGATTAATAAAAGAATTTAATAAATATACACTTTATTATATAGTATATATAAGTTAATATTTACCAATGCCTTGAAGATTTTGCATTTGTAAAGATAATATCTAATTCTTAAACTACTAAAAGATAATTAACAAATAAAACTATAAGTAAATGAAATTAAAAATAAGAAAATATTAATTCATTTTAAATAAGATAATAAAATTCCTTTATATTATTACGCACTGATAAGAAGCCAAATTAAATTTCATTTCATAATTTTTTCTTTACTTTAATGAGTACGGTGGAGATATACGTAAAGTTACAATAGATTTTTTTTTTGTGCCACAAAAAGTAGGCATACTCTCTATCTGATTAAGATAAATATGCACTTGGGCTTTGATGAAAGCTAGGGCTTGAAAAATAGGCTTATACTTCTTATTAACTTTAACAAGAAGAATTTGTATCTCTAGCTAAATATTTTAATTAAAAACATTTTCATTTTTGCATTTGTGCTTATGAAACGTAAGAAATGTTCAAGCTTGCATTCATTTTTTTCAAACTTTCCACAGACCAAACCATCCTCAACGTAACTTCATTTATTCTCTCATTTACCCCTTTTCTCCACACCACACACTCTCTAATACGTTTATTCCATGCTTTTTTATTAATTCTTCTCACACCTAGCATGCCCTAAGAATTGTCCATCTGAACACATTGAACTTTAGATCTATACTTCTTATTTCAGGCCATAGTCTCCACTACTATACATAACCACAGGTAACAACATATCCCATGTTAAGCTCTAGACGCACTCCAAGACATTAGTCCTTTACATTCACAACGATTAATTGCACCAGCCACCTTCCTGCCATTTCACAACTTTCCTACTGTACTCTGCATCATCCCTTCCCTTCTCATCCAACACATACCCTAAATATTTAAACTCAGGGACACTTTGTTCCAGCTGCTCACCTCTAACATAACTTCACACTGAGGACTTCCTCACTCACAACCATAACCTTACTCTATCTACGTTTACTTTTCAAACCCCTCCTTTTACACACCCTTGCCAAATCTCTCTACCAATCTCTCAAACTCTCTTCAGATTTGCCACCCAAAACCAAATTCATCCGCAAATAATAGGTAGGGACCCTCCACTCATCTCCATTCATTCTAACACCATTTCGTGCCAATCCCCACCTCGAATTCTTTCATAAACCCCCATCCATATACAAAGTTGAATAACACAAGGAGATTATTAACACAACCCTGTCTCCACTCCGCTATTAATCCATAAACCAATCACCATTGACACCATATATTCTTACACACGCTTCGCTATGGCATTACATACTTTTGATTCCATCAGAAGCCTACCCACACAAAACACCATCATAATCCACTAAATACTGCCAATTAAAAGCTTCCCTATAACTCATATCATACGCCTTTGTAATTCCAATAAAAACCTAATATAATTTATTCTTTTGCTCCCTCATTTTCTCATCATTTGTTTCATGTAATATTTGATCCACAATTCCTCTATCACCTCCTAAACGCACCTTGTTCTTCACCAATCAAGTCCCTCAGTTCACTCGACGGCACTCTTTTTCGACCAAAATACCAGCGTATACCTTCCCTACAACACTCAATAAACTCATTCTCCTATAATTCTACAGTTCCCTTTATTCTCCTACCCTTATATAAGGTTACTGATTACCGCTCTCCTCCTATCCCTTGGAACTATACCCTCCATAAACGCTTTATTACAACACTTCCAAATCCAATCAATCACCATCTCGCCTCCGCTCTGATCATTTCACCTTCGTTAATTTTATCTATACCTGCAAGATTTTCCAATTCATTCAACTTTCTCCACTTCTACCCAATACCCTCCTCCTTACTAATAAACCTCATCCCAATAATACCTATCCTTCTTGCACCATCAAACCCCACACCACATTCACTAACACCTTCATTCATTACTGTTAATATGTGCAGATTTTCGAAGAGTGTTCTTTCCACACTCCCTCACATCCATTTTCATCATACAAAAGCACCATCCTTATTCATTATTTCTAAGCAGATTCCTTTATTCTCATTCCTTAACCTTTCGCGCTTCCTTCCTCCAAAAAGAGCTTCTATTCCCTTGTATGTTCCTCATTCATCCTCCTTCCAACTGTTTATTCATTAACCTCTTGTTTTCTCCTACATATGCACGTTTTAGTATTTTCTTTTTCCTCCTTATATAATTCCAAGCATCTTTCTTTTTGAAACTTCATCATTTGCTTTTTAGTACATTCAACCACGCTTCCTTTTTTACCCTTTAACGCTTTCATCACCTCTTCATTCTACCATTCGCTGTAACATTCTCTTACTTCCTACTTCGCACACACAAGACTTCCTTTACACTACTAACAATTGCTTCCTTTTAGTATTATATATTATATTATATATATATTATATATATATATAAATATATATAATATTTATATAGTATATTTTAATATACTATATTATATATATATAGGCCTATATATATATATATATATATATATATATATATATATATATATATATATTAATATATATATAAATAATTATATTTAATAATTCTACAATTTAAATTTATAATATTATTTTTATAAAATATATATTATATATATATATATATATTTATTAATTTTAATTTACTATATTTATTAATTAAAATTGCAAGCGAAAAACGGTTTCCAAAGAAAATTTAAAAAACTACCTGATATATAGCAACAACGTCAAACGAAGAGCAGGCTCGCCATGTCTTAATATCAATTGCAAAATTATAGGAGATATTTGTTCAGCTTGCGTACCTAGGTAGGCAAGTTATGCAGTACATAGGCAGGCAAAGCATAAATAGCTCATTTTTTGTTTATATTTCTTTACGATTTTGTAGTTTAATTTTCTTATGGTTTCTTATTATATTAACTATTTTTTTTTAATCCTTTCATAATTTTTTATTCTTAAATATTTTTGTTCTTAAAAAAAACGAGATGCACTGCCTACCCAGCCTATCCCTTAACTACGCCACTGGTATATATATATTGATTTTGGACTTGGAATGTTTTCAGAAAATATGTGGAGTCCTGTACTATACCTTTACCAGGTTATTATCTCCCCTGCTTGCTGAATTTAAGCACATTCTTACGAAAAATGTTAATAAACAAGATGGTGGCATGATAGGTCTATTTAGTTTGATGAATTTTTCATATAATTAGCTTTAAATCTAATTTCTTACAAATCCATAGACTCTATCACAATAGTTGATCAATTATTTGAAATATAAACCATTTATTATTTTTTATTTTGTTTATTCCAAAACCATGCGGTCCATCACAACAGCTGATTCCAAATTTTGGTAATAGTAGTGCAGAGGGATGTCACCCCTGATTTTTATAAAAATCATAGGATATACTCTAAAAAAATAATAATGAAGAATAATGAAAACAAAAATCGGCGTTCTTTAGAAAAGTTATAGCCTCCCAAAGTTTAAAATTTTCCCATAGGCTTTATAAAAAATAAAATTAGTGGCCTCGTGCTCATTTTAGGGCCATCCTAGTTCAGGTTATGATAAGATTTAAGTATACATAGATTTTCTCTGTGTATACCTAACAAAACATATCATAACCTGAACTAGAGGGCCTGAAATGAGACATAACCTTGATGGATCAAAAATGAAAAGTCTATGCGAGTTTAACAACTTTGAAGGCTTGTAAACTTTTTTTCCTAGAGAGATCACCAATTTATTTTTATATTCTCATTATTATTTTTTTTAAAGTATATCCTGTAATACTTTTAGTCTAAGGTGATAATAAACTTTACGTAACTATTACTTTAAAACTATAAACTTATAATTACAAAAACTTTAGAAGTAAATATATTTGTGAAGTTTTTTTTACCGATTTTCGTGTACTACATAAATGATATAATCAATTAAAAATATTGAAAAATAAAAGCTTCCGAAAAAGAAAAATTGACTAATTTCGCGTTTTTTTAGGATAACACAATCCATGTTTGTTTCTCGATATTTTGCGATTATTTATATATCGATAAAAATAATTTCTCTTTCGATAATTTTTTTTTACGAATCATCAACGAGTCAAATTGAAACATGCTATATTTATACTGTGATTGAATATACCAAAAGTAATTTTAAATTAAATAAAAAAATAAAAGATTTTGTTAAATAAATTATTTTTCGTCGATAATAAATATACAAAAAAATTAAATAATGCTCTACAACAAAATATATATATATATATATATATATATATAATATTACCTAATATATATATATTTTTTTTTTTTTATATATATATATATATATATATATATTATATATATATTAATATATATATATATAATATATATATGCAAGTTTGTTTCTCGATAATATATATACTATATAAATAAAAAGATTTGTAAAAAGGTGAGTTTGTTCGTGGGGAGTTTGATAGTTAGATGAATCAAAAGTTTAAGGCATGTGGAAAGAGAACACGCTCGATGCATCGGCCTAAATCTATTCAATGATTTGAATAAAGTTGCTATGACCCACCTCTTTTTAACCACATATATACCTATATATATATATATATAGTATATATATATAATATAATATATATATATATATTATAATATAATATTTATATATATATATATATATATTATATATATATAATATATATATATATATAATATAAATATATATATATATATATATATTATATATATATATTATATATTATATATAATATATATATATATATATATATATATATATATATATATATATATTTATATATACTATATATATAAATTATATATATTATATATATATATATATATATAATATATATATAGTTATATATATATATATGAATATGCTATTTCTCTAAAAATTTCTTTATTTCTAAATTTAAAATCTTTCATAATTTTGTGTGTATTCCAAGTTGTAGAGTATGATTGAGGATAATTATTAAGAATGTTAAAGTTACGAGCCCAGAAATATATGTAATGCATTTTTATTTTTTATCTCTTTTTTGATAATTTAGAAAATATAAAAAACCATTAGTTATAAGGTTGAAAATCGGGAGAAGAAAAGGACTACTATATATATATATTCATTTTTATTGAATTTTTTTTGTGTATATATTGTTAGTGCGGCCCTTAAATGTTTAGTGCTGAATTGGTGTATCTTTTACAATATTTTACATAAAAAAAAAAAAAAGTTTTCTAAAGGTGTATAACTTCTAATGTAGTGCTATTAACCTATTAATTTTCTCATGTCTTGAATTTTAACCAAAGTTATTTTTTATTAAAAGTTTTTAAAATATTAATTTTGCATTGATAAAAGATTTTGATTTTAAATAATTATTTAAGTAGATTGCATGCGGTTTCTTGAAAAAATTAAAATTTTCAGAGGTTATTCAAATTTGTCACCACAAGCCACACAGGCAAGAAGCCTTAAGGAGGAGTGTGTGTAAATTAATAAAATGCAAAAAATGTAAAACTCTGCTAACCCACAGCCTAACACAGATTTTGCAAGCGAGCAAAAACTCAATCTTAATGGTAAGGCAGATTAAATTCGGTCGGAAGCACAAAAGATAAAAAGAATTTCACAGGACATGAGGTGATTGGAAAAAAACCACGCATTGAACAGTTCTTTTAGTTTACAATGTTCACAAAAAAATGTTATGAGCGAAAACTCCCCCCCCCCCATGTGTAATGAGGATTGTCTTAAGGTTGGTAGCATATGAGTCATTCAGTTCCTTTCCAGCATGTGCAGCTGTAGTAGAAAATGACCAAAGCAACTAATGATAAAAGGTCATTGTCAATTGGAAAGTAAAGGAAAGTTTCTAAGCTTTAGCCAATATGACTCAGCCCAATCATTAGAAGACTTGATAAAATTTAGAGCTGCAAATGCTATAAGAATAGTTTCACGCATACGTATGCAGAGGACCCTTGTATAATTGGAATAACTGAGAAGAGATAAAAAAAGAAATCTCATCATCCTGAACAGAACCCCCAACTTCTTTGAGACCACTCTTGCAAGCTTATGATATTGAGATTCTCAAGTATTTTTTGTCAAGTGCCCAAGGATGTTATATATTGTCAATACAAGATACAGGATGACCATCGCATCATCAAGGTAGTTAAAGTTAAGATGGCATTTTGAGATGAGATTAGTATAGGATGTTTAGCGAAAAACAATAAATGACGTCCTCCAATCATCCAATTAAAGTGCCAGAAAATAGTCTGCTTAGGTCAGGATGGAGCTGTTGAAGATGAAAGCTTAAAACCATGCTTAAAACAGCTTTGCTCAGATTCCACCAATTTAAGAAAAAGATGCGGTATTAATGAATAGAATGCTTAATGGTGAAGCTTTAGGTCAAGGGTGTTATAAGTATTGTGGTGAGACAGTCAGAATTTTGTTGAGGTTCCTAATGCTCTAGATCGTCAGAATGCTGTATGATTTTAGCCTCCTCCCCTTTCTGGATCCCAGTGATGAGAGCACCACAGCCACTCATCATTGTGTTCATTGAAACCCAT
>JABUQX010094644.1:47500-55000 GCA_015478945.1 Trachelipus rathkii | reverse complement strand
TATGGGACTCCCAGCATACGTGCAGCGTGATGCGGATGTTATTGACACTCCAAGAGGCAGTTTAAAAAGGTTTTTGGGGTTTGTTTGTTTGTTAAAACCCAACCAAACCCGGGGGGGCAAACAGGGGGTTTATTGGCTTTTTTTCGGGTTCCCCCCAGTAGGGTACTCGGGATGGATGAGAGGGAGTATGCAAAATCAAGACAGTTTGGAGAGGCTACAATATTAGGTACATGGATGGTTTAAATATGCGTCGACCTCAAAATGGTTAACATTTTGCTCGGTCAGCAAGCAGGTTTCACCAAATATCCCTTTTCCTATGCTATATTATGACAGCGGGCGGCAAAGGATTACCTGGACAAAAGAGAATGGCCCCAGCCAAGGGAAAACCTTGACGCAGGTGACAGGAGGCACATCGTACGTGAACCACTTTTACAGAGAGGAAAACATCATCTTACCTCCACTACACATAAAACCTGGTTTGATGAAACAATTGTGAAGGCCCTGGAACATGATGGTGAATGCTTCCGCCTATATATGCCAACGTTTCTTGGTCTGAGTTGACGAGAAAGAAAAATGCTGGAATATTGTGATGGCCCACAAATACGACCACTCCCCATTGATGCTGACCTTTGCTACAACAATGACGGTGTTAGAGGCAAGAGCTTAGAATGCTTTTCAGATGTAGCACAGAATTTTCTGGGGGAACAGGAAAGCCGAGAACCACTAACATTTTACAGGAACTGCTAGACAGTTTTTCATTCTCATGGATGATAGAATGAGTATAAAGTTGCACTACTTACATCTCAACCTAGAAAATTCCGTAACTAGGCGTATGTTAGTTATGAAGCAGGGGTGAACTTTCCATCAAGAATCTAAAGTTTCATAGAAGGACGTACCAGGGCAAGTATGATATCAATATGATGGCCGGCTATTGTTGGAGCTTGATGAGGAAATTCCAGGACGCTATGCCACAGTAGATCGTCTACGAAGAGAAAGTTACTACCATCGTAGATATGTTTACATTAACTAAACCACATTCCTTCTATTACATTCATTGTTGTCCATATTACTCTTTATTCCATATTGTATTATATGTTTAACATGTATCTATCAAAGACATGTACCATATCATTGCGATTTGTTTTCTCTCTCTTCATATATCCTATAATATATATATAATATATATAATATATTATATATTATATATATATATATATATATAATATATATATATTATATATATATATATATATATATATATATATATATATATATATATAATATATATATATATATATATATATATATATATATATATATATAATATATATATATATTATATATATATATATATATATATATATATATTATATATATATATATATATATATTAACACAAAGTGGCAACGTTAAGAAAGTTAACGTCGTTAATTCTTAATCGTTAACAAAAAAAATTAACGGCGTTATTCATTAAAGCGTTTATCGGTAAAGAATGTAGCGGAAGTTAACGTTAATCGTTAACGTTAACTATCTTCAAATTTTTTTTTTTTTACCAGTTATCACCACCACTCACGGGCAGAGCCTATTCAAGGAGGGTGTTTTGCACTCCAAAATTTCATCCGCTAGCGCAAATTACGCAGATTGAACTAAGACGCAGGCTTTAAAGTGAGGGAGATTAAATTCAACAGGGGAAACACAGAAGATGGAAGAGAGTTCCCCAGAACAGAGGTGGCAGGAAAAAAGGGAAAACACCGCAGCAAACTAAGCCTGGTGTTACCAATATCTACACAAAACTCGGGCGCAGATACAGCACCCCTTGTGCTATACTAGGGCCGTCATTAAAGGTGGTGGTACGCGAGTGGGTAGTTCCCCTCGAACCCCTGCCGCTGCGATACCTATAGGAAAAGAGATAAAGCACCAACATTGCGCCGCAAAGATAGAGGTTCAGTGGAACTGAAAGTACATAACAGTTTATTAGCCTTTTGGCTTTTGACTCGACCCTTCCAAAAGCCGGGTGAAAACCAAGAGACCTCCCAGAATGAGAACAGTACTCTATAACAAGTCGGAGAGACTGTACCCTTGTATAGCTGGACAGTAACTGAGAAGAGTGAAAAAAGTCTCGCAAGAACTCCCAGTTTCTTTTGAGGCCGCCCCCAGCAACCGTTGTTGATGATGTGAGGTTTCCAGGACATTTTTTTTATGTTAAGGCCAAGGGATGTTTACATTGTCAACAGGCAGAGACGAAAGAACCGTCAAAAGAGATAGGAAAGTTAGAAAGTATTTTAGAGATGGAGATTTGTAGAAGTTGGGTTTTTTTAAAGAATTATATTTCACAAGGTTGAGACGACCCACCAGGAAATCTTTCTAGCAGCGAGAATAGAATCGGAAAGATTAAAGACGAGAGCAATTCTAGAAGTAAAAGATGGAGCAGAATTGAAATGGGGTTGAAGAATTAAGGGTCGAGTCATTCGGCATGTGAGTGATAGGAGTTAGATTGTGCAGTTGTGAAGAAAGATCATTATGAAAGTAGGAATAAAGTAGGAGATGAGAAGAAACCCTGAGAACACCACTTTTGACAGAAAAGAAGAAGTCACTCCATCAACCATACCCGATGTTTAGCGACTTGAAATAAAGCTAGACATAAGAAGGCAAAGAGAAGGAGGAAACCCAAAGGAGGGGAGCTTTGGAGAGCAATTGATGCGTGCCCATACCCGGTCAAATGCTTTGAATTGTCAAGCGCCACTACGCAAGTCTGCAAGTAGTTCCTAAGAGCGGAAAAACCATAAATCGGTTAATAGGAAAGTATATCGCAGACTTTGAACACCAAAAGCAGTACTAGCGATCGGAAAAGAAGAGAATGAGATTCCAGATGGTCTATGAAGTGAGAGTTGAGAGGGTTTAAAGATCTAGATAGAATAACAAGTGAGAGCTATAGGGCGATAGTTTAGAAGGATCAGAGTGGCTTCCTTGTTTTCGAAATAGTTTGGACATGTGCGTGCTTCCAACACTGAGGAAAGTGCTAGTATTAAGACATAGAGAATATAGATGAAACGAGGGGTGGTGTCAGCACGTAAGCACATTCCCTCAAAAACTCGGCAGGTTTTTCCAACCCTGTGTTAAACATTACTAAACTGGATAATTAACCGAGTAATTATAAACACATTTTGAGCCATGAGAGGGAGCGTTTAGGAAATTTTGAAAAAAAAGTTTATCTCTTCTTTATCGAAATCGAATCTAATACAATTTAAAATCTGATTAAGAAAATATTTTATAAACTCTTAATTAAGGTAACGGTTAACGTATGTAGGGAAAAATTTTAACTCGTTAATAGTCCGTTTTACTTCTTTCGAAATTAACGAAGCGTTAAAAGTTAACGAAAAAAATTTAACGAGTTAATTAACGGATTAACGCTTTACGCGTAATGCCCACCTTTGTATATTATATATATATATTATATATAATACTATATATATATATATATATATATATATTATATATAATAATATATATATATATATATATATTATATATATTATTATATATATTATTATATATATATATTATTATATATATATATAATTTGAAAAGGTAAAAATCATAAAATTTTTACAAATCTCTCACAAATGCGATGTGAAATGCAAAAACCGATTACATTTTTGAATCAGCACATCAATAATCAATTGCGAACCCCGTCCAAGAAATTCATGTTTAAGTAAATAACTATTTGTTACCTATAGCAAACCCATTCAATATTAAAAATAATTAAATGAAAATTTGAAAATTCGTAGTTAAAGATATTAAACTAAACTTCATTTGAATAAGCTCTAAGGTTAAAATGACAGAATATTAGCAGTTCTCCATTTTCAGGGATACCTATTTCTGTGCTTCCCTAATATTTCCTTCCTGTTCTAAATATTCTTTCACTTTCGACTTGATTGACGGTGGAGCTGAAAGGTATTTTATTGCTAGTTTTTTCAAATTCATAAAACTATTTCCAGTGTTTTTCCACCAATTGAAAGGAATATCATTGTCTTCACTGGTCAAAGTAGGCAAACTTATATAGTTGTTTATTTCTTGATGTAATTCCGTATGTAGCCTTTTACTTTTAGGTACAATAAATCACATCTTCAGAAGAATGGGACTTTCTTTTTTCACTCTTCACTTTCTTTTCTGTATGATGATTTTGATGCTACAATTTCTTTAAAACAATCCATTAAGAATTGAAAATGAACCTTCAGCATCACTTTTCCCCACTAACGTGAAATCAGTCGTCAGCTGAATGCAGTAAGCGAGCTAAATTTTCATGCATATCTTTCCATGCCTCAACCACCATATTTTTTACTGATTCATCCGATTCATGTTGAAAAATTAGCTTGAATGCGCAGATCTAAGAAAGTAGCTCCACACAAAGATTTATCACATAGAAACTTAGAAAGTCTTTTTTCTACTGATTTCTTAAAGCTGTCTCAACGAGTGTAATTATTCACTTGAAGCTTTGCTTTTTAACATTCCTTAATTTTAAAAATAGATTTAATTGCTTGTGTTCACGTTACTAGCTCGTTTAATGATTCTTAATGACAAGTGGCTCAAGAAAAAAAGTAATTTTGCCACTGAAATTCAGTCAACATTTTCTGAGCATTCAGCAGCGTATATGGATAGGGGGAACTTTTTGTTTCAAAAACAATCTTTTAAGCATATCATAAGTTCTGTTCAAGCGTGTAGAAACGTCTTGAATAAATTTATGCTGTTTGACATTCAGCTGCATCTGTAAAGTTTTAAGCTTTGGAGCTGCCGTTGCTGAATGGTGAAAATGACGAGGATATGCTTCTGCAAGTAAATAAAATATCTTTAAACAGACTTCTGACATAATATGGAATCGTGAACGTAGTTGCAACATGTGAATAAAACATGGAATTGAAAGCAAGCCACTCTCCCTTATACCAGCTACCATGTTTGGTCCATTATTCCGTATCACTAAATGAATTCTATTTTTTTTAGGATATTGAAAAATGTCAAAGGCCCTTATAGGATCTGACAAATGACAAAGATTTTTGCCATATTGGCTACAAAATTTGGCTATATTTTTTTTTTTTGAAAATAAGTTTCTAAAATTTCAATTTTAAATTGAAATAACTTTCCCTTATGTAGACGTAATTGTTTAAAAAGCTCAATATTCGGCCCGAATAGTTCGGGAGAAAAGGCCGAATACCGAATATTCAGTATTTTGGCCGAATAGGCCGAAATACCGAATTATCTTACCGAATTTTCGGCACATCCCTAATATATATATATTATATATATATATATATATATATAATATATATATATATATATATAATATTATAATATATATATATATATATATATATATATATATATATATATATATATATATATTAAAGGAAGAGCGTCGCATAGGAGGTTGCACTCGCCAAACTCTCATGTGCGAGGATGCTGGTTCAATCCTCCATGTAGCAGTCTGAGTTATCTTCCTGGGGGCAAAAATTAAAACAAGGCTGTGAACATGTTAGGTGGCGACCAGCTTGGGATAAGCCAGCCTTAAATATTTCCTGTAGTCCCTGTGTTACCCTCTGAAAAGGGGATAAAGCATGAGTTAAAAGGAAGTTTAAATTAGAGATATTATTATTGTATATATTTATATACATATAATATTAATATAGTTATATATATATATATATATATATATATATAATCATATATATATATATTATATATATATACTATATATACACTTCCTTTTAATGTGCTTTATCCCTTTTCAGAGGGTAACACAGGGGGACTACAGGAAATCAAACTTTAAGCAGCTATTTCAACCAGTGCCACCAATGTGTTCGCAGTCAAGTTTTAATTCTTTCCCCCGGGAAGATAAAACTCCAACTGCTATGCGGGAGGATTGAACCAGCGTCCTCTTGTATGAGTAGCGAGTCAACCTCCTGCGCCACGAGGCTTTCACATATATATATATATATATATATATATATATATATATTACAATATTTCTCTATACAATCAAAATATTATATATATTTATATTTTATATATAAATATTGTGCATTTATATATATATTATATATATATATATATATATATATATATATATATTTTATTTTTTTTTTTATCAGGAAGAACCTGATACACATGATTGGTATTGCTTTGAATGCCATCAAAGTGGTGAGGTTGTTTCTTGTTCAAAATGTTATAGAGTTTTTCACTCAACATGTTTCTTGGACTCATCTGATTTTCCCTTTCATTCAAATTTGTTTGTTTGTACATTTTTATTGTATATTATTATTATTTTATTATTATTATAATTATTATTGTTTTATTATTTATTTAATTAAATTTAATATTATATTATTAAATATATTTTTATATTTTTTATTTTAAAATTTATAATTTTTATTTATTTTTATTTAATTTTTTATTTATTTATATTTTTTTATTATATATTATTATTTTATTATTTTATTATTATTATTATTATTATTAGTAGTAGTAGTAGTAGTAGTAGTAGTGATAGCAGTAGTAGTTTTTAGTAATAGAAGTACAGTAGTATAATGTGTATTCTGATGGTTTATAAAGTTATAGTTGCTGATTAATTTTAAAATATTAGTGCTAATATTAATTTGAACTAAAGGATTTCTTTCATATTGGCATTTGTATCATAACATTTGATATTATTATTATGAACTCTTTCTTTATATTTCTAATATCTAAAATAATCTTGGTCAATTTTTTACAGAAAAGACTTATCAACGGTTCAGCGGGAGGAGCAGGCTTGCAAGAGAAGAGCTGAATGGGCTATTAATGTTTATTGTTTCTCGTCTCAAAGAAAAAGTAAGATTTTTTTCTTTTCTAAATATGATGGAAAGCTTATACATCGTAAAGTTTTTATTATTATTATTATTATTATATTATTATTATTATTATTATTATTATATTATTAATATTATTATTATTATTATTATTATTATTATTATTATTATTATTATTATTATTATTATTATTATTATTATTATTATTATTTATTATTATTATTTTAGTGTTTTATGAAGCATCATATAGGTCTGATATAAAGCTATTTAAATTTCTCAATAACTAATCTGTAAATAATAATTTCCCCTTAGTTACCAATGAATATTTTAGAAAGGTTGTTACAGCTAAACTCAGAAATCAATGTCTTATAAGTGTGATAGAGGGGCTGGTCAGTCTCAAGGAAAAACTGAACCAAAATGGTGGGAATATAAACTTGGTCTGAACCTTGGAACTGTGCTCAAATATTGCCTTTCACCATCAAAATGGACCTAAAGAACAATGGAACAAAAAGCCCCAAGATGGCAAGATATAAAACATTATTAGATTTTTTGAAATTGAATGTACAGGGGGGGAAGGTGAAGGTTGTTATTTTCCACGGAGGTAATTTTTTTTTCATTATTATTGTTTATTTGTTACAAGAACTGTAAATACAGTCTAAGTTTT
>JABUQX010094644.1:35000-42500 GCA_015478945.1 Trachelipus rathkii | reverse complement strand
ATGCTCCGCGGATGCGGATGCGGAAGTTTTTACCTGCATCACTAATATATAATAGTATGTATATTTTATATATAACTAATATATATATATATATATATATATATATATATATATATATATATATATAATATATATATATATATTATAATATATATTATATATATTAATATATATATATATATATATATTATATATATATATAAATATATATAAATATATATATATATATATATATATATATATATATATATATATATATATATATATATATATATATATATATATATATATATATATATATATATATAATTTTTTTTTTTTTTTTTTTTAAATGAAAAAATATTCTGTGAAAGAAAATAAAAATAAAATAAAAGTAATGCTTCAAAAATTGGAAATATTTTTAATTATAGTGTCTGTTTTTAAATTGTCATTAAAATTGTAAAAGTATGTTTATAAATTATTAAATTTCTGTATTCTGTTTGCTTTTTTTATAAGGTTTTGAAGGTAGAAAATGATATTTACCATGTACGTTTTTTCGGAAATCAACATCAAATAGCTGATGTAGATAAATCTTGCATCAAACCTATAACTACAAGCCTTCATTCTATTCAGGTACGAGAGAACAGATAATAAAGTTGTTTTAATTTTTTTTTATTTAAATTTATAAATATATGCTTCAAATTAATGGTACATGATATTTTTTTTAGGTGAAGCGAACGTCGGCTTGGATTAAAGCTTATGAAGAATTGAAGAAGCATCAAGAATTTTTGGTGAATGGTTACCATGAACAACCACAGCAGCCACAACAGCCACATACCAGTACCACTTTTCAACACGCGTTTCAACCTCCCCCACCCCATCCTCCGCCTCCTCCTCCGCCTCCTGCTCCATACCAACAACCTCAGTATCATCCTTTCCATCCACATCAACAGTATCATCCACAGTATCCTCAACCTCACCACCTTATCCACCCCCATCAACACCATTGGGAGGCTGTCCAGTCTTCTGAACATCAAAGATTAGTACAAAGGTGTTTAAAAATATTGATGATTATTATTATTATTATTATTATTATTATTATTATTATTATTATTATTATTATTATTATTATTATTATTATTATTATTATTATTATTATTAAATTCTTTAAGTGAATGTGTGTTCTGACTATAATATTTAAATATAAAACATTTCTTTAAATGAAAAATTATTTGGTACACACTTTATCGTGAAATTTCTTATTTTTAATTAATTATAGCATTAAAGAGTAACTGCTTTTGCTGAAATATAATAAGCATCTAATTTAATTTTCAGTGGCATTGCTGCACATCCTCATATCCCATTTGTAACTACAGTGAAGAAGGAGTGTGAAACGGAGGTATGAAGCTATGAATGTGGTATTGTTAGTTTTTAAGATTATTAGTTGCATTCCTGCGCGCTTATTTTGAAATTATGGACGAATAATTTTTCAAAATGTTATGACTGACGTCATAACGTGGTATGTAGTTATTAGTCACAAGTTTTGCATTATATTAAATTCTCGAAGTAAACGTTCTTGTTTGTAAACAAGGGGGTAGGCGTACTACTAGACTAGCATGCACTCTGGAATTATATGAATTTAGACGTTTTCAGATTATGGGCTATTATTTCTAATGTGAAGTCATTTGTTCTAGGTTTCATAATGTCCAAAAACATTATAACATAATTCGTCAAATTGCGTCATAATTTGCAGGAATGCAACTATTATATTTCTTGGTAATATTCAAATTTCGAAGTAAAATATATGGAAATTAATGGTTTGTCAAAGGTGCTTGGTTAAATCTATTACCAGATAGACGAATCATATTACCGCTTGAAATTTGTTTATATATATATATATATATATATATATATATATATATATATATATATATATATATATATATATATATATATATATATATATATATATATATATATATATATATATATATATATATATATATATATTAATATATATATATTATATATATATATACATGAGGAGTATGTTGTTACCTGTGGTTATGTATGGTAGTAGGAGACTATGTCGGAATTAAGAAGTATAGATCTAAAGTCAATGTGTTCAGATGGACAATTAGGGGCATGCTAGGTTGAGAAGAATTAATAAAATGAGGAATGAACGTATAGAGAGTTGTGTGGGTGGACGAAAGGGAAATGAGAGAATAAATGAAAGGTATGTTTGAGACTGGTGGTCATGTGGAAAGTGGATGATGATTAGTCGGTTGGTTGAAGCGGAGTATAGTGCGTGGGTGTTGGAACCGACGGGCTGGGAGACCGAAAGGAGAAAGTGGATTGAGTCGGTGAACGAATGTCTGAAGGAGGAAAATGTGAGTTTGGTAGAGGCGAGAAGAAAGCTGTATAACAGGCGTGAATGGCGGGGGATTGTGAGGGGGCATGGTTGTGGCCCACCTGGGGCCAAGGGATGACCCTTACACTGACGATCTACCATAATGTGAGGTTCCATCGCTGTCCCATGAAGGTTTCTAGGGTGGATTTCTTGACTGCGATAGTTCTCGCTAATTAATGGTACTTGAAGGGGCCGGAAGGGGCTGGGCTTCTCTTTTCGATTATGTCATGCTTCTTCTTACTGCTTTTCTTTTCCGATGCTCGATCACGCACCTTACTCCCATTCTTGGGAAAATAAAGGAAGATAAAGAAAGAAAGATATCTTTCTTTCTTTCTTTTTCTTTCTTTATCTACCTTTTTTCCCCCAAGATTGGGCCATTAAGGTGCCTACAAGCATCGCGAAAAGAAAAGCGAGTAGGAGAACATGACAAAGTCGAAAGGAAAGCCCAGCCCTGAAAGCCCAGCCTTACCATTAATTAGTAAGAACTTTTCGTCGCAATCAGAAAAACCACCCTAGAGCCTCATAGGACCGGCGGGACGAATCCAAACTATGGTAAGTCGTCAAGTGTAGGGTTCATCCCCTGGCCAAGGTGGGCCACAACCATACCCCCTTACAACACCCCGCCATTCTCTCCTATCATGCCACCTTTCTTTGCACATTTCCTCCTGCAAACATTCCTTTACTGACTCAATTCACTTTTTCTTCGGTATCTTCCAACCGGTCGGTTCCCAACACACTCAACACTATACATCCGCATAACCAACCGACTTTATTCATCCTTTCCAATGACCAAACCATTCGTTCAACTACTCATTTATTCTCTCGTTTACCCCTATCTATCACACCACACAACTCTCTAATATGTCATTCCTCATTTTACTCCAATCTTCTACATACAACACCTAGCACGCCCCTTAAATTTGTCCATCTACACATTGAACTTTAATCTATACTTCTTATTTCCAGACCATAGTCTCGCTACAATACAATAACACAGTAACAACATTACCCTCAGCAAGACCCTAGCGCAACTCCAGACCTTAGTCCCTTTACATTCCACCAACGATTTAATTGCCACCTTCCACTTCCTACCATTCACAACTTTCCTACTACACTCTGCATCATTCCGTCCCTTCTCATCCCCAACACATACCCAAAATATTTAAACTCAGGACACTTTTTCCAGCAGCTCACCATCTAACATCAACTTCACACTGAGGCCTATCCTCACTCAAAACCATAACCTTTACTCTCATCTACGTTTACTTTCAGGCCCCCTCCTTTTACATTTACATACCCTCCCAAATCTCTCTACCAATCTTCTCAACTCTCTTCAGATTCACCAACACAGAACCAAATCATCCGGCATATAATAGATAGGGCACTCTCCACTTATCTCCATCATTCTAACACCATTTTCTGCCACCCCCACCTCTAATTCTTTCATTAACCCCTTTCATAACAAATTGAATAACCAAGGAGGAATAACACAACCCTGTCTCACACCGCTATTAAATACTAAACCAATCACCTTTGACACCATTCATTCTTACACACGCTCACTACCTCATACATACTTTTGATTCCATTCAGAAGCCTACCACCAACACCATATATCACTAACACCTGCCATAAAGCTTCCCTATTAACCTTATCATCGCCTGTTGCAAATCCATAAACCTAAATACAATTTGATTCGTTTTTTTCCTCAATTTTCTCAATCATTTTTTGTTTCAAGGTAAAAGATTTGAATCCACACATCCTCAACCACTCCTAAACGCACTTTGTTTCTTCACCAATCAGTCCTTCAATCACTCGACGCACTCTTTTGGCCAAAAATACCAGCATTTTTCTTCCCTACAAACACTCAATAAACTTATTATCCTATATAATTTCTACTGTTCCCCTTATCTCCCTTACCCTTATATTAAGGGTACTATTACCGCTCTCCTTCAATCCCTTGGAAACTATACTCTCCATTAAACGCTTTATGACACAACCTCCAATCCAATCCAATCACCATCTCGCCTCCGTTCTTGATTCTTTCACCAGTAATTTTCTACTACATGCAGATTACCATTCTTCAACTTCTCACCTCTACCCATTCCTCCTCCTTACTTAATAACCTTCTATCCCCAAAATACCTATTCCTTCTCTCACCATCAAACCCACAAATATTCACCTATCACCTCTTCATTACTGGCAATATCTATGCAGATTTTCGAAGTGTTCTTTTCCACACTCCCTCACATCCATTTCCATCAGTTACAAAGGCCACCATCCCTATCATTATTTTAGCAGGTTACCCATTATTCTCATTCTTACCTTTCGCGCTTTTTTCCAGAAGAGCTTCCTATTCCCTTGTAAGCCCATTCATCCTCCTTCCAAACTGTTCATTCTTCTCCTCTTGTTTTCTCCTACTATGCACCTTTTAGTATTTCTTTTTTCCTCTTATATAATTCCAAGCATCTTCTTTTGAACTTCATCATTTGCTTTAGTACATTCAACCACGCTTTTTTTACTTTAACCGCTTCCATCACCTCAGTCTCCACCACTCACTGTTAACATTTTACTTCCTAACCTTAGCAGCATCCACTTACTTCTTTTGCACTGCTAACAATTGCTTCCTTCATTTCTCCCAGATTTGTTCAGTTTTAACTTGTTCCATCAACTGATTTTACTTGCGAGCGTTCTACATACTTATCCTTATTACCTTGTTCACTTAACTCTCACTCTTAATTTTAGCCACTTCCTTCCGTATCACCTTCCTCTCCATCCAAACCCACACTATTTACAAAAAAACAACATAATGATTCGATAATCCCATTTCTAAAACCCCTCACTGATCTTAACAAATCCAACACATACTTCAACATCTCTTCTTCACCAACACAATCAATCATACTTTTTCATTTTCGATACCATCTCATCTACACCAAACTCTAGGCTATACTTATGGGATACTCTGTGTGTTTAAAGGAAAGTATTACTTACACACATACTTCGCTCCTCACAGAAATCAATCACCTTTCCTACCATTCTCACATTTTCTCCCAACACCCAAAACGTACCTGTTATATTATCCCCTTTTTGATCACCTATCCAACCAATTCAGGTCCCCCAACACTAATCAATCTGAAGCTTCTACTCACCCCATCAAAACATCATTCAGATTATCCCAAAAAATCGTACTCTCTTCAAACGTTTCCCTCAGATGGACCATACGTCACAATCCACATACCTTGACCTTTTCAAACTTAAATTAACCATTAGAATCTAGTACTCACACACACAAGTCTACCATAGCTTTCTATACCACAAGTCAGTCATCAAAATTGCAACTCCTTCTCTCCCCCTTCTCATTCCTTTCCACACCAGCACACACACATTTCACACCACACCACTCATTTTCACCCTTTCCTTCCATCTTGAAACGTACTCACTAGATTAACTTATGCCTTAAAAAGCCATGACATCTCTACTCCTCAACATTAATTCCTTTGACATTCCATGTACCCATACGATTCATACAATTTCCCCGAAAAATTAGCCGCCGTTTACGGCGATCACGACCATCTCAAGGCAGCATTAGCATTCCTAGCAAGAGATAGGCGGTGTTAGTGGGCAGCCAACCCAACTACCCCCGTTCCTTAGTCGCCTTCTATACACATTTGCATATTATACGATATATATATAATATATATATATATATATATATATATATATATATAATATATATATATATATATATATATATATATATATATAATATATATATAATATATATATATATATATAATATATAATTTATTTATCTTCACGAGAAATATATTTTGTACCACAATCCACAAGGGAAAATAAAAAAAAAAAAGTTACCAAACACTTGCATGTATTTTACAACACGTTATGAAGGTGTAACAGAGGAAATTTATGAAAGTAAGAAAAGATAAAAACTCTGTTAAAAACATTTATCATCCCCAAAATGTGACAAATCAAGAGCTCATGAAAGTTCAACCAACTAACACTATACTTTAAAAAAATAAAAAATAAAAGTTTCCCTGCTATAAAATCTATTCCCATTATAAAACACTCTATATTTAAAAAAGCAGTGAAAAATAATAATAACTAAAATGATAATCATAACTAGCAATGACAAATAAAATGGTAACAACTATGATGTAAATAAATAATAACTGATAATTAATGTAATAATAATCATAAGAATATATAAAATCAAAGACACAAATAATAATAATAACTATAATAAAAAAACAATAATAAATAAAAATAGCAAAACCAATAATTATAACAATAAAACATTATTTAAAATAATAAAAGAATAAAAGAAAAATTTATAATTTCAATTTCAAATTTCAAAATCTTTATTCAGTAAAGAAAAATTACATTATTTACATAGTCCAATATTTTACAATTTCATTATACCAATTAATTATAATAATAAAATAATTTTATGTCTGAAATAGGTCTACTAATTGCAACACAGTGTTGTGTCCTTTGAGACCGAAATATAATTAATAACTAAGTATAAAAATGATGATAAGAATAACTATAATAATATAATAATAATATGTATGTAATAATAATATCAATATTAATAATAATAATAATAATAATAATAATAGCAATAAATATGTATCATCAATAAAAGTAATGAGTGCATTAATAAAAACCAGAAAATAGTAATAATCAGTTTATATATTACTATTAATGTAGCCATACAATCATTCCATACAGTAATCCAACTCTTAAAAATATTTCTTTATTACTCATTTGACAGTAATAATAATAATAATAATAATAATAATAATAATAATAATAATAATAATAATAATAATCCAAATGGTAATAATAACATGAACAAGTATTTGAGAAGCCGACATATCTTTTATGAGTCCATCCAGAATTTAACATAATTTTTTTGAAATAAAAAATCCTTGTTCTTTAAAAACTAAAAAACATAATAATAATAATAATAATAATAATAATAATAATAATAATAATAATAATAATAATAAATAATAATAATAATAATAATAAATAATAATAATAATAATAATAATAATAATAATAATAATAATAATAATAATAAT